>JASDQU010686139.1:2798-17037 GCA_032191745.1 Picea mariana | reverse complement strand
TACAGTACAGATTGTACTTTTTTCCTCGGTTTCTGTGCCTTTTTTTTCCTGCTGTACGAAATTCAAAAATCCGTACAATACTGCCTCTCTGCTCGGACTATACCTTGCCTCGATTTCTGTGCCTGCTCTGCTTGTTGTACGACTTGATCTATCTGTACAGTACGACCTACATTCAATGTTGTACTTGCTTCCCTCCTTGCCTCAATTTCTATGCTAGTATTCTACCTTGGAATGTGTGCCCTAGCTCTCAAAAAATGGCCTCTTTCTTGTTGCTCGAAAATGCTCTTCTCTCTCTCTCAAAATGAAAACAACTACCCAATAATGGGTGCGCCCTCCAACCCTAATTGACCTCATGAGGTAAGTGAGGAGTTAATACAATGGTTGAGATTAGATTAGATGAGTGGTTGAGATTGAGTGTCTCTTCACTCACCCTCACTAAAGTCATAAAGTCACCTTTTAATTTGCATCTCACAAATTAAATGACTAGGGCCCACATTAGGCACTTTCTCACCCCTTAGGCGCTTAGGGATGAGAAACACTTGCCTAGGTACTTTTTAATTAAATTTTAACACTTGGTTGCTTCAAATCTTCAAGATTTGGACTAAATATCCCTTTATCCTTGCACAGACTTGCATAAAACAACAAGGAACAAGATGCTAATGGATGGACAAAAACACTTGAGTGTCTTTGGTTATTAGTATATGAAACTGAAAAAAATTCTATGTAAAGGTTTATGATTAACTAGGAATTTCTAAATCAAAACTAGCTGAGAGTAAGCCCTTTCTTACTATTATTATTTGATGTCCTAAGACATAAAATGAAACAGTAAGACTTTGCTAAAATATAGAATTTAAACTCTTGAGAAACTAACTATCTTTAGCCTTTAAAATTCAGCAAGGAAAAAGAGCCTAAAGATAATAAAAAGCAAGCTAGATCCAAGTAAGTTTTTCTTTAGAAAATGAGATCTAAACTACTTGCTTTGAAGTATATAAAGTAAATGAAAGATTCAACCTTTAAAATCAATAGTCATTTACTTTATATGTAGTTAGAACAAGTAACCAAAGGATATAGAATTAAAAGAGACAGAGGAAAGAATTGTTTGATTTCCTTGAAAGCCTTGGGCAATGGAGTCTCTTGCTTCGATGGAAAGCGGAGGGACTATGTTATTCACCACAGTTTTTAAGAATGAGGGGGCAGAAAGCTAGCTTAACCTCTTCTTCATGTGAGATATCCTGCTCAACTTTAAACTTCTTGCAAAGGGGTTAAAAGCATTGGTTTCATACAATTTAGAAGCATGAAAGCATGAAAATTAAACTAAATAAGCATGCAATCAAACCATTTAGAATACATGAAACAATAGAAATAAGAAGCAGACACACTTTCTATTTCTATACTATTGGGAGATAGCTCCCTTTCAAAGGCCAAGATTTAACAACAATTACAGAAAATTAACAAGAAAGCATATACTTCATATACACCAAGAACATAGATGATCCACACACATTTGTTTTATACATGTAGTAGCCTCTAAAGCCCTTTTATTCAAATGAGAAAATATGTTACAATTTATAACAACAAACAATCAACCCATGCTCCAACTAGCTTGCAATTGGAAGAGTGCTTCAATATATAGCCACATGGGTGATAATCCCAATGGAGGAGAGCACACCACTTGGAAAGGAGGGGTGCACCATTTGGAGGAAGAGGGATGACAAGTGTGGAGAGGGTGGCTACCACCTCTCCCAAAACTCAAATAGATCGCCACTTGTGAAAATGAGGAGGTATGGGAGGTGCCACCTCTCAAGAGGTTGGTTGCCCCCTTTGGGATTGCGCCACCTCTCAAGAGGTGCGCACCTCCTTATGGGGCACATGCTAAAACAAAACAACACTTGTCCCACTTTGTCCTTTGACCAATAGGAGTCGATATTTTGTTGCCACCTTACCTTTTGGGGCTTTAATCAATCAAAAACATGTTCCCACATGTTTCCCCAAATTTAGCTTTTGCTGATTTTATTTGATTTAATTTGACTTTTTTGAGTAAAATTGATTTTTAAGTGATTAAAATCACTAATTTTACTCAACCAAGTGGGTTCTTAGGTAATATGGGTGCTCTAGGTTCAAAAATGAGCACCTCCAAGGCATATTAAGTCCCCCAGTACCACTTTTTTAATACATCTTTATTTTTTAATTAAAAATTCTTGTTTTGCAGAATTTTTTTAATCAATTGAAAAATAAACAAAAAAACCTAAGGGGGACTCAACACATTTCCATAAGACTCTAGGAGTATGTTTAGCATGGTAATATACGTTAGACATTAGGCTTAGATCCATGCTAAGGCCTAACCATGAGTATATACTCCAACTTTGGAGAAATTGAGTAAAAAAAAACTCACAAATTATAAATTGCCTGAAAACGACCAAATATAATTAATAAGTAAAAAAAACACTCTAGAGTAACAACTCATGCCTAACTTGAAGGTGTCTAAGACCTTTTACAAGTTCCTCATGCAACATCTCTTGTTACAATTTTTTATGGAAATGTGAAAAAGTTGGTCTTTATTGACCGATTGAACTTCTGAACTCTGAACTTTGAACAATGATTTCAATCTTTGGTGGCTCGCTGGAAGTCCATCCTAGTGCAACTTTGATGGATAACATTGGCTCCATATGGGGACATGTGCTTGATCTTTTATCCTTTGAAGAAGAGCGTACGAGAATCAAGAATCACATAACCTGCATCATCGACACCTCGTCAATAACATGCCCATATATAAAATCCAATACTAAACATAGGTTGCAGAAATAATATACATGTATATATACAATTTTGAAGAATAAACTGTGTACAAAATTTACAAAAATAAACTACTTACAAAAAAATGAAAATTTAAAGTACAAAGGATAGGGTTTAGAGAATATGATACAAAAGATACTCCATGGACATCAGATGACTTCGTTGAAGAAGAGCTTGAGAAGTTGACTATTTACTTGTAATGACAACCTCTCACCGTCCAATCTGCTTAAGACAAAGGAGTTCTTTCCAGCTACATCCTGGATAATATATGGCCCTGGCCATAGACTATCAAACTTGCCATGACATTTTGGTTTCTCTTTCCGTTTGTCCCATAGAAGGACCGTATCACCTGCCTGGAAATCCCTTTGTCTTGATGACTTATCAAAATTTTTCTTTATCTTTTCTCGATTTCTTATACTTTGATCTAAGGCTTTCCTTCTGTTTTCATCTAGTTCAATTATTTGATCAATCTTGTTTTGATGAAAGTCCTCGTCCAAATCATATTTCTGGACAAATTGATACACTGGAAGCTTTAGATGAACTAACAAAGTGACATCAAGACTGTAAACCAACTCAAAATGACTCTTTCCCGTTGAACTCTTCTTTGTGATCCTGTCAACCCAAAGTGAAAACTTGATCTTATTATCCCATGACCTCTTGTTATCCCCAACAATTTTCTTAAGAATTGTCATTAAGTTTTTATTGCTAGACTCAACAAGACCGTTTCCTTGGGGATAATAATTTGAAGAGTGAGATAATATAATGTGATACCTAAAACAGAATGATTATAATTCTATTGAACTAAAGGCCTTGACATTATCAATAGTTATCTTTGTTGGCACACCAAATCTAGTGATAATTTTGTTTTCAAGAAAGTCCATGACCACTTTATCAGTTGTTGACTTGGAGGAGGGTTAGTTAGATCAACAATTGGAGGAGGGTTAATTACCTTAGGAAAGTTCGATGGAGGCTTGTTTGCACCATCTCTCCCTTTTCTCTGGTAGACTATTCCCTTATGTCTGGCCATCTCTAGGATCTGCTCGTTCGTGGGCTTGTGTCCATACAACTTTGTAACATTATCATACTCTTCAACCACTTCATTTGCTTTCTCACACCTTTCTTGCATTTTAAGCCAATAATCCATTAACAAAGGGTGAGTTTCTCCAAAATTATTTATGTGGTTAGAGCTTCTTGATTGCCCCACAAAGTTATTTGTTGGAGGGAGGCCTTGTTCATTTATTTAACAAAATATTGGACAAGTGGACTCTTCATTAAAATCTTTACATGCTCTGCAAAAGGGTGGTATTTCCTCATTTACCACATTATTGTGGCCTTTGCTCTTGTTGAGGACTTTTCTTTTGTCGTCTTTCATTATTAGGCCTCGGTTGGAATCTGTTATTTTGATTTTGGGACCTCTCCATGGCTATCAACCTATTCTGCAATGCACTAAGTTGGGTAGCGTGAGTTGCCTCCATTCTTTTAACCATCTCTGTCATGGCCTTTAAAGGGTCATAAGATGGATCTTTATTATCTGGAACAAATTCTTTCTCTTTAGGATCTGACTGTCTTGAAAAACTGACTGTCTTGACTATCTTGAAGAACTGACTTTAGGTTGGTGGGTTCTTTATCTCTTAGTTGATATCTCATCTCACCACCAAATGCCTCAATGTAGTATACCAAAATAACACTCTCTAGAGGTTTGATATCTTAATGCATGCTCGAAACTAGCTCATTGAACTTCTTGTTGAACTCGTCCATAGTTTCATTTTCGTTCTTCTTCATTGTGTTAAGGGCTGCCAAAAGGTGACGGTGATCTCTCTTCTTCCCCCACTTCTCAGTAAAGACATCAAGGAGATCCTTCAAAGTCTTGAAATAGTTATTTGGCATGTCTTCATACTAGTCTGAAGCATCGTCTTCTAAGGAAAGAACAAATAAATTCATTTTAACATCCTCATAGTCGTGTGCAACACACCATTTATTTATACATCTCATGAATGATTTGACATGCATTTTGGCAGAAATATCATTATTTCCTTGGAAACTAGACAATTTCTCAATTACTTTTTCTGGAATAGCACGTGGATAATTATTTATTGCACTAAAGTTGCATGGATTGTATATAGTCATTTTTGAAGTAAAACTTTTATCAACAAAGAGCAAGTGGATATCATAAATGGACTCGGTTCCTAAATGACTAAGTACTCTACGATAAGAGGCTTTGGCTAACCTCCTTTGATACACCTTTTCAGGTTCAAGAATGAAGTTAAGTAGGCCTTCTGAGTTCCTCCTTGTAGAATACTTAGTTAAATTGGAATTAAGTGGAGTCGCCATATTGTTGAGTCTATTTCTGATAAACTACAAGCATAAAAAAAAAAAGTAAAAACAAAAAGGAAAAACAAGTCGTGTTCCGGGAATAGAAAGATTTATCCTCGGCAATGGCGCCAAAATGTTGCTGCCTAATACACACTTGAGAGACGTGGAGAAAATCTTGAATCCACTCGGTGTGTCATTGGGGGCAAGTGAGAGTTAAAGTGTTGTCACATAATCCTCAACTCCTTTGTCTAGGCTAACTCCTAGCGAAGCCAAGGGGGGTAGTCCTTGACAAATATACTAAGGCTTGAACTAAACTAAGTACAAGAAATGAATCTAGGAGTTTATTATTTCATTAACCAACATAAAGTAAAAAATACACAGATCAATTATTCACCATGATATATATATCAAACATATACTCGCATAAAAGGATACTTAAGACACAATTGTTAGATGCAAGTAAAATTAAATTGCTTCAAGTAAATGTCTTAAAAGCAAAATGAAGAATATGGCTTTGCAAAGTGTGTAAATGAGACCAGTGCCTGAAAAGTAATCGTGGGCAGTGTAGATCGCGTATTTTATTAAGGTAAATTGATGGTAGATTAATGAAAGTTTATGTGGCCCCTTCAGAGGCTAGCTCTTTGTTTGGAAACATGCGGATAACTTATCGAAACCCAAGAGGTCTCACCAATAAGCTCACTATGGGTGTTGGATGTCCAAAACGAGTGGGAAAACCAGGTACCGAGAGGGCCCGCCTTACTTCACAGATCACCCTTAGGCTTTTTCCCGCGCATTGAACTAACAAGTTTCGATATTTTCCTAATTATTATATCACCACTGACTAGCCCAGCGTGTATGAAACTTACTCCCAACAGATCGAGACTAGCTCGCAACTGAAAGGGTCAGGAACCGCATTGGGAGCTAAGGGGAGTTGTTTATTTTAAACAAATAAACAAATACTGAAATTGGAATGTTTTGTAATTACTAATGTCTTCATTGAACAACATCTTTGGAGGAACTGAAGAGACAGATTAATTGCCAAATTAAAATTTTCATAAACTTAAAGCTAACTAGCAACTAGTGTTCAACTTTGCGAAAATAAAATCTAATCTAAATAGTGATTTATTTTAGCTTTTAGAACTGACTGTGAGTTGATTTGAGCAATTAAATCAAATGAACAAAACTTGAAGCAAACTAAGACAAAGATAAACAAAAAACACACAACACCCCCCCCCCAGGGGGAAAAACAAAGTGAGGCCTCCTTTGGCTCACTGATTTTATTCTCTCGGTTACAATTTCTCTTTGAAGAGTCGTTGGATCTCTTAAACCGAGATAAGAATCCTTATATATGGATCAAAAATGAAATAAAAACTTTTACAAATTTTCTTGATGAGATTAGGTCACTTTGAGGGGTCTTGGTTGCTTCAAATCTTCAAGATTTGGACTGAATATCTCTTTATCTTTGCGCAGACCTGCACAAAACATCAAGCAACAAGATGCTAATGGATGGCCAAAAACACTTTAAGACTGTCTTTGCTTATTAGTATATGAAACTAAAAAAAAGTCTATGTAAATGTCTATGATTAACTAACAACTTATATAAATCAAAACTAGATGAGAATAAGCCATTTCTTACTATTATTATTTGTTGTCCTAAAACAAAAAATGAAACAGTAAGATTTTGCTAAAATATAGAATTTAAACTCTTGAGAAACTAACTATCTTTAGCATGTTGACCGTCTCTCCAACACAGGTGGTCGACTCCATGTGCCATGAAGAGATGCATCATCAGATGCAAATTTGTCGAAGACTTTGATTCTACATGGCATGTTTGGCTCCAACACTTCTTTTTGTAATTGGAATTTCCGCACCCCTGCGTGGGTTAATAATGTAATAGGTCTGCATGAGTCATGTCTAGGTCAGTTACCTTGGGATCGGTTCACTGGGAGAGTTCCTTTCACCGAGGGTTTTTTATCCTCAGGTTTCAACCTTATTGATTTCCCTTGAGTTTTTCCCTCCCACTTGCAATAATTCCTCCAAGTGGTGAACAACGTTCTAGTCGGTTTATCTTTTGGTAACTATTATAGGGAATTATTGTAAATGACCATGCAAGACATATTATAAAGTTTCACGGAATTCCGTTGAGTCTAGTATAGTTTTTTTTAATTAATTAATTTTTAATTATATTTCCCTAAGTTTGGAGGTTTAATTATTTAATTATTTAATTATTTTTGAGCCATAATTGTAAAAACTAGGTCCTTGGACTTTTGATAGGGGTATTTGTGCTCAAAAGAAATGGAATAGTACCCCCCACATCCATGGACCAAGTTTCAGCTCAGTCGGACAACTTTAGCCATGGGTTTGTCCACCTGGAGTGTCAGTTAGTCTAAAACAACAATTTTAATTGTTAAAGTCCAAACATGGCAAAAATACAAAAATTGTAACAATGAGTTAGAGGATGTAAAATGATGGAATAAATGTTAGAGAGAGACCCCCTACGTATAACATAACCCTCCCAAACTTTTCCAACCTATTATAACCCTTTACACCTTCTCCTCACCAAAAAGTTATGCCCCCCTAGGAGGATTGACGTTTTTCCTTGGTGGTGGACGTTGTGACTTAAATGGGGCCCCCTCTCATGAGTTATGACCCCCTTTAACTCCCACATCACCTCCTAGGGTGATCCCACTCCCATTTTCTCATTAAACCCCCTTCATTCCTTGCATTTCCCCCTTTTGTTGCGCCCTCCAAGGAGAGTTATGCCCCCCTTTTGTTGATCTCCAAGGAAAATTTGTTTTTAATTATTGGGGCCTCTTCCTCTTCCCTAGCACGAATCCCATAGCCTCTCACTTGTGTTTTGTGTGATCCCAACACCTCCCACACCCATCTACACCCTAGATCTATGATCTAAACCCTATATGGTGTGCCATAGCCTTGAGATCTACTCTTATGCTTGGTGGTGGACACTTGGCATTGATCCAAGAGAGGTAGGTTTGCTTCTCCAAGTATAAATAGATCACTCTCTTCACTCCCAACTCACCATATCTTGAGCTATTGTTATGCTACTTGATTTTCCACACACACACTCTCTCTCTATTGTTTCATCATTTCCATTCTATGCTCTTAGGGTTTTGGAGTATTTTTTCTCCAAGATCTATTTTCTTGAGTAATAATAAAGGAGAAACTTTGGAGGATAACTAGAGGAGCAATGCATGTTCTTGTTCTTCTTATGCATATGAGGTAAACTTGTATCGATTTGTTTGATGATTGTACACATTGGATCTTAGTTAAAGTGTTACTTGGGTAGATTTATCAATGCATGTTCTTTTAGATCTATATATCTTGATATGTTAGATAGGATTGAAGTGTCATCTTGTTAACATATTCAACATATTATCTCTTGTATGCACATCATCTTTCAAGTTTTTGTAGGTTTGGCTTCAAGGGTCTCATTGGGAACACCACAAGTAAGAAGGATCTCTTGAGACACATCTATACTCCATGATTTTCTAACCCTTTACTCTTCTTCTATAGTGTTGTTCATTCACATATATTTCAACTAGCATAATCTAGTAAGATAGGTTATTTTATATCAAAAATTTCAAATTTTTCTTAAGAACATTTTTTGCCCTAAAAAGGTAAAAGTTTTTCTTCATTTGTAGAGTTGTGTATGACATTTACAACAAGCATATCTTGCTGGTTTTTGCAGGTTCAGATCTGGTTGAGAGGGGTTTTGGCTACCCAAAGGCATCCACACAACACTCAAAGACCCCCAAAGGAATTGGTAGCTATTTCTCAACCTCCTTTGTCAATTTCTAGGTTTTCTTGTACTTTTTTTCTCCTTCTTTTGCTTGCTTGTAGTGGCTCACATTTGTGGGAGGAAAGAGGGTACGACCTCCTTCCACGTGTGAACCTTGGGTAGTTAGGGTTTTAGTCTAGATCTTGATTTTTATCTTACTTTTTGCCTTTCTCTTGCTAGACGTGAGGGTTTGTGAGATAAAGGGTATCTCCCAAACCCTAGGACGTGGGGTAGGTCTTGCTTGCTTCTCTTTTGGTTTGTTTGTCTCTCTTTCTCCCTTTTCTTGCTTCTTGCTTGCTTGTTGGTTTGCTTGTTGGTTTGCTTCTTTGCTTGTTTGCTTCTTTCCTCAATAAATTCTTAATAAGCAAGATAATTAATTGCCTACCTATTTGGGAGAGGAATACTCCAAAAGGTTAGGTTAGGGTTTTAATTTGTGATTTAAGATCTAAATGCTTAAGTGTTTTAATATCCTAAATCTAGATCTAATACACTAAGTAATTCTCTAGCTTAAGCCTATTGGGCACCTAAATCAACTTATTGAGATCTCATGCATGCTGAGTTCTACAAATGTTTATTTTTATCTCTCATGCTTAGATCTACAAACTAAATGCTTAACTAAGTAAGTGGTGTCTTTGTTTAATGCTTAGATCTTTCTTGATGCCATATATGAAGTAACTTTTTCATAAGTTGATAAGTAGGCACAATTAAATTTTCTTCTCTCTCACACTTGGTGCTTTTTGCTTTAAAACTTAACATAAGTGTGATTGCATATCTCTATTGGTTGACAAGTTGTTCTTGCCTTTTGTTATTTATTTCAAGCTACCTCTATTGTGCATTTTAGTGACATATACATGTGTTAATTCTCTTGATCTTGTAACTTAAACAACACATTTTTAAGGCCAAAGTAAGTTTCCACCAAGTCACTGAATCACCATTAAAAAGTATCATAAAATCTTTAAAACACTCATAAACACTCCTAAAAGTCTACCTAACTAATATATAAACTTAATAGACTCTTTAGGGTACCTTAGACCACCATATTCACCATCTAAAATGGGCTTGAGGAAAACAACAGAGGGTGTAGGCAGGGGATTGTCTCACGGTGCATAGGATGTGTCATCTCCGGGAAGTACTCTTGTTTTGGGTTGACCTGTGAAGCTAGGGTGGCAACACTTATTGAGAATCCAACAATTATTTGGCAATAGGAGGAGGAGGCTTTGGTGAAATCTTAATAAAATTTGAAAACCTTAAGAAATCTTGACAACTTAACCCGAGACTTAACTCCTTAAAACTACTTGTGGGTTTAATATTTAAGGGTGGTTGGTCTTCATCTCTAATACTTGTGCTTATCTTTTCTTCTTCTTAATGTATTGATGATGATGATCTTGATGCTTTGATGATAATGTGATGTAATGCTTTAATCTCTTGATATCCTGGACAAATACAAATAGATAATTGGTTAGCTTGTTGTTGTAATCTATCATTTTTTAAATTGTAAATCTTGTAACTATTTTGAGTTTGATTATTCTTTGTAAGTAATATTGTAATCTACTTGTAATGAACAACCCTCTAACTTAGTTGACCCCTTGCCCAATCTTTAGGCACTAGTCTTAGTTTCCCTAGGAAAAGTTTTGCTTTGCATACTAACCTTTACATCTTGCATTGCTGCTTGTGCATCTTAAGATTATAATTCCCCAAACCTTGTAAATAATTAAAACTAACTCCTAGAACTTAACTCTAAAACTAATCTAGAAACTAGGGACTACCCCCCTTGGCTTCCCTAGGAGTGAGCCTAGACAGAAGAGGTTCCGGTCAAAGTGACAGTGTGGGCTGTGAACCTAGGCATTGTGCCTCCAAGGACATACTAAGTGAGCCGGACTTAGCGCATGTTTGCAAGTGTGTATTAGGACGACAACATCTTTGGTGCCGTTGTCGGGGATAAGTCATTTATCCTTGGTCAAAACGATTTTTTTTTTTTTTTAAAACTAACAATTCTTTGAGATTGCATTGGTTAGCTTTGTGTGATTTCTTTCCAAGTGGCGACTCCATGGAAAAATCTGTCAAGTATACTGCAAGGAGCAATCCTTGTGGGCTACTTGAAAATCTTGGAGAAGAAGCACTCATTAATGTCCAATGTTTGTTGCAAACTTAAAAAAATAATTTTTGTTTTCCTTCTTATTTTCCTTCTTGTTTTTGTTTTGTTTGATGCTCTTGTTTGTTTGAAATAAACTTGGTCATCTGGTGACTCCACTATTAAATAATTTGATGAGGTATTTTGCAAGAAGGAATTCACGACTTGTTTTGCTTCATCCTTGGACTTGGAAGGGTTTGTGGATGAAGCTAGCTTGATCCGGATTTTATGAGCAGAACGAAATGAATACAGATTATTAACAGGTCCTTAACACAAAATAACAGAGATACAGTAAAACTGGTTTTCTATTCAATAACGAAATAAGCTGAAACTGTAAAATGCAGCAAAAACAAGCTTGCTGGAATGGTGGCAACTTATCTCTGAGAAGAGATGTGACGGTAGTGCGCATTTGCAAGAAGAAGGTTACAGTGAGGCCCTGGAGGCCTTTTTACAATAAGAAAGAATGCTAAAAACCCTAGACATCCAAAAACCTAACCCTAGGAGATGAATCGCCAAAAGTCATGTGGGCCCCGTTTGGGAAAGTTAGTACATCAACTTCTCGGGGTCTTAACTTTTGCATACGATCTCCGTTTTAGGCGTGTGATAGCCCGTTGGAAAGGTATCGTCGAGGAGATTCATTTTGCGGGATCAATTATGTTTTTGACTATCATTGAAGAGCTCGATCCCGAAAAACCTTCATTTAGGCCCTCAAAATGGCCCCGGAAGTTAAAACTGCTAAAAGTAATAAATTGTCAAAATTGTCAGAAAACTGTTTTGAGCCAGTTGGAAAAGGTGGGTGGCCACCGATATCCATCTGGATCATAACTAGCCCTTCTTCTTGTTGGATCCTTAGTAATCTTCGGTCCTAGTCCTTTTCTTTAGACCTTTGTTTAAATGTCTAGTTAGAAATTGATAGTTTTTTTGATCCTATTGATTTTTTAAGAATTGTTCGTTACCCTCATGATATATCTGAAGATGTTATCGATAACATTCCTGACTTTTTTTATCATGATAATGCTAGTGCTCACATCAGGGCCTTCACTAAGTGTATCGAGAAATGGTGTGATCTGCCTATTTATGAGGGTGTTCTAATGTGATTATTTGTTTTTACTCTTTGTGGTGACCGAGCAAATGATTGGTTTCATGAATCACCTGATAAGACATTCAAGACCTTACGGGATTTGTTGCATTCCTTCTTAAATCTGTTTGGGCGTAGTTAGCATGAGATTCACAATGAATTAGTTGATGATTTTATGGAAACATGGAGGAAGAAAAATCTTCCAAATATAGAAACAATTAGTTCAGACATAGAGGTTGATTCTCCACCAAATCCCATTAAGGAAATCAATGAAGTGGTTCAGAACATACAATTTCCTCATAAAGAACAATGTGAAGCCATGAATGAACAATTTGTGGCCCTAAAAGATCAATTGGAGGTCATAGATGATGATCTTACAGATATTGGATATCTGGACCCCCTTGAACTTGAGCTTGACAATGAAAAAGATGAGGAAGTTCATGGGGAAATTCTGAATGAATCCATGGATGAGCCAATCAATCATTTTGAGGAAATAAATGAACTTGAGTTTGAAAATATTGAATATCTAGATGATTCAAGTCCCCACCCTCCTCCCGAAAAACCAATCTTTTTGAAGGGTAACTTTGGAAATCTTGAAGAAAACAATATGATGGTTCCTGTGGTATGTTTTTTTTTGACTTCTCAACCAGAAGATGAGTTAATGCATAATTATGTGGAAATGGAAGGAAACTTCAATTTAACAATGTCATATCATTATGAGTATTGGCTGGCCTCCCACCTTGATAGTCATGAGCGACAAAGTATTCAAAGTTTACACGGCTTGTCATATTCCAGTGTTTGGTTGAAGGAAGGAGCATGAAGTCTGGCTGGTTCTTTCTCACAAAAAGTTCCAAGTTGATAAAACTTGGGAAGGGGTCTTCTGTGAGTCATCCTGGACAAGGATGTTTCAGACACTTGTGGCATCATTTCATCCATTGCATGGGTGGTTGTAACGTATCTCTAATCCTTCTTTGTATTTTAATTCGGTATTATTTGATTCATTATGTACTTAGATTTTTTTTTCAGTATCATAGATTTTATTTTATTGTAAAATATTGATGTTGTATGTTAGCCATTTCATTATGTAAATGTTGTATATAACATTCATTTATTTAATCATGTATATAGGTATTCTTATGTTGGTTATTGGTGAGCACTCTGTTGTAGGTGCTAGATTCTCGTATGCTCTCCATCTCAAGTGAGAAGATCAAACACACGTCCCCATGTGGAGCCAGATGTTGACCGCCTCTCCAACATAGGTGGTCAACTCCATGTTCCATGAAGAGATGCATCATCAGATGCAAATTTGTTGAAGACTTTGGTTCTACATGGCATGTTTGGCCCCAACGCTTCTTTTTGTAATTGGAATTTTCGCACCCCTGCGTGGGTTAATAATGTAATAGGTCTGCATGAGTCATGTCTAGGTCAGTTACCTTGGGATCGGTTCACTGGGAGAGTTCCTTTCATTGAGAGTTTTTTATCCGCAGGTTATCAATTGGGCTTTTCAACCTTATTGATTTCCCTTGAGTTTTTCCCTCACACTTGCAATAATTCCTCCAAAGTGGTGAATAACGTTCTAGTGGGTTTATCCTTTGGTAACTATTATATGGAATCATTGTAAATGACCATGCAAGACATCTTAGAAAGTTTCACGAAATTCCGTCAAGTCTAGTATAGTTTTTTTTAATTAATTAATTTTTAATTAAATTTTCCTAAGTTTGGAGGTTTAATTATTTAATTAATTAATTATTTTTGAGCAATAATTGTAAAAACTAGGTCCTTGGAATTTTGATAGGGATATTTGTGCTCAAAAGAAATGGAATAACACCCCCGACATCCATGGACCAAGTTTCAGCTCAGTCGGACAACTTTAGCCATGGGTTTGTCCACCCGGAATGTTAATCAGTCTAAAACAACAATTTTAATTGCTAAAGTCCAAACATGACAAACATGTAAAAATTGTAATAATGAGTTAGAAGATGTAAAATGATGGAATAAAGGTTAGAGAGAGACCCCCTAAGCATAACATAACCCTCCCAACCTTTTCCAACCTATCCTAACCCTTTACACCTTCTCCTCACCAAAACGTTATGCCCCCCTAGGGGGATTGACGTTTTTCCTTGGT
>JASDQU010686138.1:0-40010 GCA_032191745.1 Picea mariana | reverse complement strand
GCCTCTAAGTCTTACAAACACCAGATTGATAATAAATGCACTCTAATTTACTTAGGTAGATCTGGAGCTCAACAGCTATCGTGGTGGCTGATGTTCCTCCCAAGTTTGGCATGCTGTTGTCAAGATCTTAGATAAAAATACTTGGGGGAACCATGCATATGGACCTCACATATGCTACCATTCTAGTCTTTGGGGAGCATAGGAGATTGTACAGAGAAGCTCAATTGGCCTACATTATCAGTGATGAAGCTGATCCTACCAATCATCCTATCTTTGCCTTTGATATTGATTTGGGTTCCAGTTTGTTGCAGCTCACTGATGCTCCTGATCCCCCTCTTGAAATAAGAAAGCCTATTGCTCTCTCTGAAGATTCTCCTCTAATTACCTCTATTTGGAAAATGTTCTTTGATGGAGTTTCTTCTAAAGAAGGTGCTGGTGCTGGGGTAGTTTTTGTTTCCCCTACTCAGGAAATCACATCTTTGTCATACAAATTAGAATTTGAAGCTACCAATAATGTGGCAGAGTATGAAGCTCTTGTTTTGGGCTTAAGGGCTGCAAAGGACATGGGGATTGAAGAGATATATGTGTTTGGAGATGCTGAACTGATTATCCAACAGATCAGAAACATTTATCAGGCCAAACACCCTCAACTTAGGAGTTACAGAAATGAAGTATGGGACCTCATTGACAATTCATTCCTAGCTTTCAACATATCATTTATTTCAAGAAGAGAAAACATTGTGGCTGATTCTCTGGCTATTTCAACAAGCAATTTTAGAGTTCCTCTACCACCTAAACTCAGGTACGATGTAGAAGTGAGATATAGACCCTCTATACCTAACAATGTCAAGCATTGGAAAGTGTTTGAAGATGATCTTGAAATCAAAATATTCCTGGAGACTGTTAATAAGTTTTCAACATTACATATTGATCAAGATCCTGATCCCGAAATAAATCCTCATACTGGTGCATTTTTGAACAAAATTGCTAACCATCATATTGTTCAGTTGCCCAGCAATCACATTAAAAAAGGACTGGTTCCTTTGGAAATATTATTTGACAAAAATGATGTGGCAATGAAGGGTAAAATCTCAAATGATGATGCTGATGCAACGGAGTGCAACATTGGCACAGAGAAGGAGCCAAAGTTTGTGAAATTGTCAAGCAGCTTGACAGGAGAGCAGAGGGCCAAGTATGCTGAGTTATTAAAGGAATTTTCTGATGTATTTGCTTGGACCTATGAAGACCTCATAACATATGAAACAACTGTCATTGAACATAAGATTCCACTGAAAGAGGAGGCCAAACCATTTAGGCAGAAATTAAGACAGATAAACCCTATGTTGCTGCCTATTATGGAAAGAGAGGTAAAGAAGCTACTGGATGCCCAAATCATCGTACCCTTGAGATATTCAGAGTGGGTGGCCAACCTGGTCCCGGTAAGGAAGAAGATTGGGGAAATCAGACTTTGTGTCAATTTCAGAAACCTGGACAGGAGCTCAAAGAAAGACAACTACCCCTTGTCAAAGATGGAACACATATTACAAAGGGTAACTGGCGCATCAAGGATATCCATGATTGATGGCTTTTCGGGCTACAATCAGATCTCGGTCCTGCCCGAGGACAGAGAAAAAATGGCCTTCACCACTCCTTGGGGTACGTTCATGTATGCTAAAATGCCCTTTGGATTGATGAACACAGGGGCGACCTTTCAACGAGCCATGGATATAGCTTTCATTGGAGAAAGGGACAAGTTCATGGTCATCTATCTGGATGATATTACAGTTCTCTCCAGGTCTGATAGAGAGCACTGTGAGCATTTGAGAAGGGTGTTCCTGAAATGCAGAAAGTTTGGTCTCTCCTTAAATCCTAAAAAATCTCTGCTTTCCATGAAGGAGGGAAAGCTGCTAGGATACATAGTATCAGTCGAAGGAGTCAAGATTGATCCCAGTCGAGTTGAAGCAATTCAAGCCTTGTCACTCCCAAGATCTAAGAAATAAGTCCAATATTTCCTGGGAAAAATTAATTTTCTAAGGAGGTTTGTTTCCAATTTTGCTGAGACGGAAAATCTTATAACAACCATGTTGAGGAAGGGAAATGAAGTTAAATGGACTATTGAGTCTCAAAATTCCTTTGATCTGATAAAGAAGGCCTTGACTGAGGCACCCATGCTTATCAGTCCCGATTACTCAAAGGATTTCTTTATTTTCTCATTTGCTTCATTTGACACTGTAGCGACTGTTTTGTTATAGAGGAATGTTGAAGGGTTGGAGCATCCCATCTCGTTTTTCAGTCGGGCATTGAGAGATGTTGAGGTAAAATATGACATGATGGAAAATCATGCCTATGCTTTGGTTAAAGCTCTCAAGGCTTTCAGAATCTATGTTCTGCAGTAAAAAATCACTACATATGTCCCTTCAACTGTCGTGAAGGAAATTCCAATTCAGCCAGACATAGATGGAAGGAGGAACTGATGGATTGCCAAAATCCTCGAATTTGACCTGGAGATAAAGCCCACCAAATTGATTAAAGGTCAAGGTTTAGCTAGATTGCTGGCCAAATCTAATTGCAAAGACTTGGGGGTAAGCTTCATCAATGAACTCTCATAAAATCATCAGGCTAAACCATATGATAGGAATGCTCAGGCAGACCCCCATTAGCAGGATGCCCTTTGTACAAGGATGTCATATATTTTCTACAAGAGTTGTGGCCCCTCGATGGCATGCAAAGGAACAATGCAAGAGATTTAAATCTCAAAGCCATTAAATACTGCCTTGATGGTAAAAATTTATATTGGAAAGACCCCTTGGGGGTACTTCTGAGATGTTTAGACCCACACGAAGCACAAATGATTATGTCAGACTTTTGTGACAGTTCGTGTGGGGGGCATCACTTTTGGAAAACGACGACTCATAATATTCTCAGGGTTGGTTATTTCCCACTCTGTTCATTGATGTTTGCACAAAATTCAAAGCCTGTGCTAAATGTTAGAAATTCTCAGGAAAGCAACAACTAAAGCCCCTGCCATTGAAACCTGTGATTGCTTCAGGGCCCTTCCAGCAGTGGGGCCTAGACTTCATTGGGGAGATTCATCCTGCATCCAACGATAAGCATAGATGGATCATGATGGTGACAGATTATTTTACCAAGTGGATAGAAACTATCCCCACAAGGAGCATGCCCCACAAGGTAATCATCAACTTCCTGGAGGATATCATAGCAAGGTTTGGTTGTCCGAGCAGAATTGTCACCGATAATGCTGCATCTTTCAAAGCTGAACCATTGATCCGATTCTGTGAGCAGTTCATAATTGCGCTGATCCACTCTACCCCCTACTATCCGCAAGGCAATGGATTAGCAGAGTCCTCTAACAAAAGCCTCATAAAAATCATCAAAAGACTGTTAGAGGACAACAAGAAAGCATGGGATTCAAAGCTCAAATTTTCTTTGTGGGCTGATAGAGTGACAACTAAACGGTCCCTGGGCATCTCTCCTTTCCAGCTTGTATATGGGACTGAAGCAATTTTTCCCTCTCAGCTCGCCTTGCCAGTAGCAAATTTCTTCCAAGAATGCTAGGAAGAGTCCGATGATATGATCAGGAGGATTCATTAGCTGGTAGAAGTACAATAGAATAGAGAGCAAGTGATGGACAAAGCACATGACTGTCAGCAAAAAATCAAGTAGGCTTTTGACAGGGAAAGCAGAAAAGAGGATTTTCGGCTGGGAGAGCTAGTGCTCAAATGAGATGCGCCCAAACAAGACAAGGGAAAGCATGGTAAATTTGAGGCCCTTTGGATTGGACCCTTCAATATTTCTGAGGCATTTCCCAATAATACTTATAGGTTGCAGAATATGGAGGGTGGTGAAGTTTTTGCTGGCCCTATAAATGGGCACTTCTTGAAAAGGTTTTTTGTTTAAAAGTCGTAGTTGGCATCCCACCATTGTAAATATCGTTCTTGTTTTATGTTTATTCTTGTTTTAAATAGGATACTCCATAACCCAAAGAAAGGCACTGGAGCTGAGTGTTCTTGGCAACTCGCAGGGAGCATGCCATCCCCTGTGGAGCCAAATGTTAGCGATTAAGCTTGTCATGTTCTGGTGGATGTTGATTTTGGCCTAGGTCTGTGATTTTGTCTGTCTTTCCCCCCCTTTTGTGCAGACCTGATCATAGATTTCTCCTCCCGACGTATATTTTCCTTTGTTGTTTGATTTCATCCTTTGGTCGACTGATTTTCCTTGTCGAAATTTTCCCGAGAGATATCGGTCCCGAGATTTTCTGTTCCCCTTATGGCCGATTACTTCTCTTTTTGCCTCTATTACCGAGTCTTTGTTTTTTCCCAGGTCCTAGCCGTGCCGTCCAAGTCTTCATTATTGCAGGCCATAGAACTGAGAGCAGTCTTATATGGAATCAAGCGAGCTCGGGAATTAAGATTTCAAATGTTGAGAAATTATGCATCAAGGATCTCGAAATCCTGATTCATGAAGGGAAAGATCTAGGCCGTCCGTTTGTGAGAATAAGAGGGCCATTGATTTGACTTCGACGATTTCAAGAATCGGAAGTTCGGGGTTCTCGTCGACAAGTGCACCCATAGCCCAAAGCCCTGAAATGTGAAATCCCGATTTCGTGATTTCGCGAATCGGGGGTTTCCCAGGAGCATCATCTCTTTCTCCCGAAGCGTGAAATCGTGAAAGCTCCCAGAAATTGGGCCCACGGTCCTAGCGCCCGGTCACAAAGGAAGCAGGCCCGAGAAAAGGGGCTACGCTCATCGCATAGTCGGCATTTCATATTGTAAAGGGAAAGATCGTGGCCGTCCATTTTTAAGCAAGTTTGACCGTCGATCTTAGCTACCGTTTCGCAATTTCGAGCATCGCGATATTGAAGCCAAGATGGGGTGAAAACTGCCGAAATGAGAAACCCCGAAACATCATGCGGGACAAGCGTGAGGTCACGACCCACAGTCACATGGGGCGGTTGAAAAGAGCCATGCGAAAGGGGTTGAGAGCATTTGTATTAAAAACAGAGGAAGGCAACATGGTTTCAAGGTGCCAAGTTTAACTCAACAAGTCAGGAGCGCCGCCTAAGAGCATTCATGGACATATGGGCTGGTCCTGATCCTAATAAGGGCATTTAATGAAGCTGAAGAAGGTGGTTGAAACCTTATTTCAACCATAAATAGGAAGCATGGAAGCACTGGTCGTGGAGGCAGGCTGTCAGCCCAAGGTCACCCTGTCATGAAATTTTCCTACAAAACCCATATGTCTTAGATTTGCGTTTGACAAAGGAAAGCATGTGCAGCCTGACAGAAGGAGAAGAAACACAAAGCTTTGAGTGCAGGGGTCCAATTGTGTCCCTGGGGGACGTTAGCATTTCTGAGTATATATACTCATGTTTTATATTTTGTAAGTGTCGATGGTTGAGCGGAGCTCCCGATTGTAAAGATTTAGTAAAAGCCTCTAGTTCTCTGGTTATGTTATGTATTTGAGAATTCTTGTCTAATGAAAGTTAGTTTCCTTTTCATCTCTTTGTAATGACTGTATTAGAACACTCGGGCATGGAAGATCCAGTCGAGGATAGTTGTGTTTGTGTGATGTATATTTGATCACAGTGACATCGCTGTCGGTTTTAATCAGTTCCCTGTGTTGCTTTCCTTCCAACATTGAATGACCTGGACATGGACGATCCAGTCGGGCGATTACCATTGAATTGTGATGTATGATTGATTTTAGTTCATGATAATTTCATTTAGTTCCCTGTAGCTCTTAGCCAAGAATATCTTGTCTTTCAAGTTCTCTTCTCCTTTGGCTGCCGAAAGACCAGATGTCCACAACAGACCACTTCGTCTTCTTTAGGTTCTTCCCCCTACTCACCACTATGCAACAAATCACCGACTGAAGTTAGAATAAGACCTCACTTGTCTATGTATGCCAACCCAGTTTTCTGAGTTAAAGCAATATAATCTTGAGACTTTGTCCATTAGACCACCCTTAAATTTATTCATTGTGACATACAAATTGATGGGTACTGGGCTTACCATCTGTTGATTACATATTTTCTGCAATGAGCGATAGTTTAGATGACTAAACCGATCATGCTAAAGTTTACTCAAGTCATCGCTATGAGCAACAAAAACTGATGGAAAAGATAATGAACCAAAGTTGTCAAACTTGTACACCGTGGTAACATCATCAACAATTCCAGTTGTAAGAACACACTGAGGAACTTTTAGATCCTTGTTTACAACTTGGTGAGGTGGAAACTCTATAGTTTTAGCTTCACTTGAAGGAGTGATTTGATATATTGATAGAAGGTTGTAGGAAAGACTTGGAACACATAATACACCATTGTAATGACCATTATATTCCTGAACTGTTCCATACCCTACAACACTAAGATATCTATCATCACCAACAAATATTTTTTTGGTGTTACATTCGTTTACAACAGAAAATATGGCTTTATCCTTAGCCATATGATAATATGATCCATAATCAATAAGCCACTCATCATAAGAAGAAGTAGAAGTTGCATTGAAGGAGAAACCAAAAGTAGAAAGTGCATGTCCATGAGAAGAAGAAGAACAACAAGAATCAATATTGATATTGTGCTTCTTCATTGTTGCTTCTAAAGCTACCATCTTCTTAAAAAATTTGGACTCATCATGACTATATTTCCCACAAAAGTTGCAATGTCTGCCATTCTTCTTAATTTTAGATTTTCCTCCTTTGTCACCGTTAGGAGTGAAGGCTAGTTGAGTGGGTTTGGGACCCTTGTTTTGCTTGTTGTTGTGGTGATGATGTTGCTTCTTGAGATTCTTGGATTTAACATTCTTCTAGGCCACTAAGGATTTCTTGGATGTACTTGTAGTGTTGATCACTCCATGTTGCACAAGATTATCTTTCTTTCAAATAAAAACATCACAAAAGGACTCAAGAGAGGGTTTTGTATAAACACTCCCTAGATCTTCTCTAGTGGCATACAAGGTAGATACAAAAACATAATATGCACTACCAAGCTTTGCAAGAATAACATATATGCATCTATCTTCCGACATATCTAGTTGGCATTCGATACACAAAAGTCTAAGTGTTTTGAAATTAGATAAGTAATTTTCAATGCAAGGAAAATCATTTGGACTTAAAGTTATTAACCGATTCTCCAATTGGTGAACTCAAATAATATTGTGTTTGCCAAACACAACTTCAAGCTTTTTCCCAAGCTTTATTGGGGGAATTAAGTACTTGAAGGTGAAACCTTGAATTAGAAGAGATGGACATTCCAATTAATCTGATTATTTCAATTTTCTGTTTTTTTATTTCTGGGTTGCTACTCTTTTCAATATGCGTATGCTCTTTGACCCATGCTCTGTGCGATCTCTATAAATAAAAATTCGAGTGGAAAATGTTTTCTTGTTTGCGTATGCGTTTTGTTGTGCACTCTGTATGATCTTGGTAAATTATAAACAATATAATATGTTTTTCACTGGCTCATTTGGTTAAAAATTGTTTTATTAAGTAAGAGGTCGTAAGTTCAAGTCTGTTTTTTTGTTACCTTTTTTGAAAAATTTCATGCATCCATTGTAAAATGTATTTCACTTAAATTATAAAAGTGAATCACTATAAGTAGCTTTAATATTTTATTTTAAGTTGCTTCCATTCATAGTAACTTCATTTCATGCATCATTGTAAAATGTATTTTACTTAAATTATAAAAGTGAATCACTATAAGTAGTTTTAATATTTTATTTTAAGCTATTTATTTTGCATGCAACTTTAATTCATAAAGTAACTTCATTGTAAAAGTGATATCGCTTATTCTATATAGGTAGGTCACTTCATAAGCAGCTTATTTGTAAAAGTGAGGCTATTAGAAAGAGGGGTATCACCATCTGGACCAACTTCTACTTGCCATGTGGCTCTTTGGTTACCGTTTATGTTTTTTTGCAAAATGGCGTAACTTTCACATCCGAAGTCCATTTTTAGTGCCATTTCTTTTGAAACAATCTAGTTTTTCGAGATATTTCCATCTAGATCATCATTTTCATCTTTTTTTCTACATATTTTTATATGACTTCTCCCAATGATCTTTTGCTTACTAGTACCAACTAATTCCAATGAGAATCCCATATCAAAGATTTATTAAGAACTAAAGGATTGTACCAGATTACCTTGGGAAAAGAACAAGAACCTAATAAATGATGACAAGTATCCCAAATGGATTAATAGGAATGACAAAGCCCATGGAATAATCAAAATTTTCATCTCTCCTAATTTAAGGTTTCACCTTAAAGAAATTCCTCCCAATAAATCTTGGGAAAAGCTTGAAGCTGTGCTTGGTAAACACAATATTATTCAAGTTCACTAGTTAGAGAATCGATTACTGACTTTAAGTCCAAATGATTTTCCTTGCATTGAATATTACTTATCTAATTTCAAAACACTTAGAATTTTATGTATAGAGTGCCAATTAGATTTGAAGGAAGATCGATGCATATATGTTATTTTTTCTAAGCTTGGTAGTGCATATTCTATTTTTGTATATACCTTTCATTCCACTAGAGAAGCTCTAGGGAGTGCTTATCAAAAGCCCTCTCTTGAGTCCTTTTTTGATCCTTTAATTCGAGAGCAAGATAAGCTTGTGCAACTTGGATTGGTTAGCATTGCAGGTACATCCAACAAAGCCTTAGTGGCCCAACATAAAGATAAATCTAGAAATCCCAAGAAGCAACATCCTCACCACAACAACAAGCAAAACAAGGGTCCCAAACCCTCTTAGCAAGCTTCTGCTCCTAATGGTGACAAATGCGCAAAATATAAAAATAAGAAGATTGAAATGCATTACAAATTTTGTGGGAAATATGGTCACGTGGAGTCCAAATGTTTTAAGAAGATGGAAGCTTTGGAAGCAACAACGAAGAAGCACAACATTACTATTGATTCTTCTTCTTCTAACTCTTTTTGTCATGGACATGCACTTTCTGCTTCCGGTTTCTCCTTCAATGCAACTTCTATTTCTTCTTTTGATGAATGGCTTATCGACTATGGAGCATCTTATCATATGGCTAAGGATAAAGCCACATTTTCTGCTCTAAATGAATTAACACTAAGAAAATATTTGTTGTAGATGATAGATCTTTTAGTGTTGTAGGGTATCGAACAATTCAGGTAGATAATGGTCGTTTCAATGATGTATTATGTGTTCCAAGTCTTTCCTACAACCTTCTATCAATATATCAGATTACTCATTAAGGTGAAGGTAAAACCGTAGAGTTTTCACCTCACCAATTTGTAATCAAGGATCTAAAAAATCCTAAGCATGTTCTTGCAACTCTAATTACTGATGATATTACCAGGTTGTACAAGTTTGAAAACTTTGGGTCATCACCTTTTCCATTAGTTTTTGTTGCTCATAGCGATGACTTGAGCAAATTTTGGCATGAGTGGTTTGTTCATCTAAATTATCGCTCATTGCAACAACTATGTAATCAATAAATGGCAACTGGTCTTCCCGATCTTGTTTCATGCAAAGATGGTGTTTGTGTCGATTGTGTTCTTGACAAACATCATCAAGATAGTTTTGACAAACGTGTCTCTTGGCAGGCCTCAACCCCTCGTAGCTTGTTTACAGTGACTTGTGTGGTCCACTTTATTCTCCTTCTTCTTCTGGGTGCAAGTATTTCTTAACTTTCATTGATGACTTTTCCAGACGTACTTGGGTTTACTTCTTAAAACCTAAGAGCATAGTTTTTGACAAGTTTTTGGCCTACAAGGCCCTTCATGTAGAAAATCAATCTGGACATCAACTTCAAAGTTTAAGGATAGATAATGGAGGCGAATATGTGAAAAATAATTTTACAAGTTACTGCACTGCACAAGGCATCCAAATGCAACACACTGTTCCATATACACCATAGCAAAATGGTGTTTCTGAGAGAAATAACTGCACATTAAAAGGAATGACTAATTGTATGATCCAATCTAAGGGATTAAGTCTAAAGTATTGGGAGGAAGTCATTAAATATGAAAATTACATAGTAAATCACACTCTCATAAAGGTGCTTAAAAATATAACATCGAAAGAAGCATGGAATAAAATTAAGCTAGATGTAATCCACTTATGTGTGTTTGATAGTGATTCTCGATGAGAAAAGGAAAGTTTTACAGCCTAAAAGTGAGAAGTGTATTTTTGTTGGTTCTTTTGAAGATGCCAATGGTTACAGACTTCTTCAACCTCATTCAAATGAAATTATTATTTGAAGGGATGTTAAATTTGATAAAAACCTCTTGGCCTGTAAGCCTGATTCGACGTTTGTTCCTTCTTCGGCCTATGAGCCATCTTCGATGTTTGTGCCATATTTTGTTCCTATTATGTTTTTTCTTCTTCAGATGAAGACGATGATGATGAAAATCCACCTCTGCTTGCTCACCTTCCTCCAAATGATTCCATTGAACATGAACCTGGACCAGAACCACTACTTCCTAGATGGGTTCGTTCAACACAAGAAGCAACTAGTGATCTTGCCAGTGATCCTTCGGATCAGGGTTAGACACGTTCACAGTTCCAACAAGCCTCTTCTCTTTTGTCTCAAGTTTCAGACACTCATGATCTTGAGACATTTGTAGAAGCTTCAAGTAATCTAGATTGGGATACAACAATGAATGAAGAGTATTATTCTTTAATGACAAACAATTCTTGGGATCTTGTACCTCTTCTGAAAGGAAGAAAATTTGTCAGATGTAAATGGGTGTACATAAATAAGTATGCATTAGATGGAAGTGTTGAAAGAGATAAGGCCCAGTAAGTTGCCAAAGGGTTCTCTCAAGTTGAAGGCATTGACTATAATGAAACCTTTTCCCCCATAGCTAAAATGAATTCCATCTGCCTTGTTCTTGCCCTCGCTGCCTCACATAAATGGGAGGTCCATCAGATGGATGTTAAATCCACCTTCTTGCATGGGGATTTGCAAGAAGAAATCTAAATGAAACAACCTCCTGGCTATGTCTAGAATGACTCCAACCTTGTTTGTATAGAATGTTGGTGACCTTGTCCTCACTGGTAGTGACCCAAAACTTTTAAACCATGTGAAAACCATCCTTAAGAAGAAATTTGAAATGATTGACTTAGGCTATTCACACTATTTCCTTGGCCTCCAAGCTTTGCAAACCAAGGAAGGAATTTTTCTTTCCTAGTCTGAGTATGCTTGTGACCTTCTTCGTCGCTTTCACATGAAAGATTGTAAACCACCCCCTTCTCCCTTTCAGTATGGAGTCAAACTTGCTGCCACTTGTACTTCTCCCGAAGTTGATGCCACTTTGTACTGTTAGTTAGTTAGTAGCCTCTTATACTTGAATCATACCCATCCCAATCTTTCCTTTGATGTTGGTCTTGTTGCCCGATGTATGCACACACCCCATGAGAGCCATTGAAAAGTAGGTAAAATGATACTTGGGTATGTTCGGGGTATAGTTCAGTTTGGGATGCATTACAACTCAAGGGGGACTCCTTTATTGGTTGGTTTCACTGATTCAGATTGGGTCGATGACACTGATGATAGAAAGTATACTACAGGTTATGTTTTCATCATTGGTTCAGGACTTATCACTTGGGATTGTAAGAAACAACACTTGGGCTTGTAAGAAACAACATGCTATTTCTCTTTCTTCAATAAAAGCAAAGTACATAGCAATGGTTAATGCAAGTCAATAAGCCTTGTGGCTTCAACAGATCCTTTCAGAGTTTGGATTCCAACAACAACATTCGATAATCCTTTGGTGCGACAATCAGAGTGTCATCAAGCTCATCAAATACCCGGTTCAACATCAGTCCAGAAAACACATCAAGCTACACATACACTTCATGAGAAAGCTCATTCATGATCAAGTTGTTGAAGTGCTCTTTTTCCCTATAGATGAACACGTTACATAAAATTTCACTTCTATAAGAGACTTTGTGAAAATTTATGTAACGTGTTCANGGTGCGACAATCAGAGTGTCATCAAGCTCATCAAATACCCGGTTCAACATCAGTCCAGAAAACACATCAAGCTACACATACACTTCATGAGAAAGCTCATTCATGATCAAGTTGTTGAAGTGCTCTTTTTCCCTATAGATGAACACGTTACATAAATTTTCACAAAGTCTCTTATAGAAGTGAAATTTTCCAAACTTTGATATATGTTAGAAGTTTAGGAAGTTGTCATTAAGGGGGTATAGGCTATAATGCCTCCTTATTTCTCCTATTGTGTTGCCTTTGTAAATCCTTCAATCCTATCCCAAGTTGTTCTTAAGGGGAGATGTTAGGATATTTAAACACTTAGGAGTTAGTTAAGATAAACTTGGTCTAATGTGTCTTTAGGTAAATGTGTGTTTGTTTAGTATGCATTTGTAGTTAGGTAATCCGATGGTCACAATATGTTCCTGACATAGAGTGATCCGATGAATCAATTTCTCCTCGATCTTAACGACTACATTGATCTGTGGCTTACCACCCGATTGGTCCATGATCTCTATTTAAAGAGCATGAAGGGTCATTTTCCGATGACCGATCATGAGAAACTCTCTTGTAAATCTCTTTGTAATATTTTTCTTTTGCATTAATAAATTGCTCCAAGTGGCCACGTTGGCTAGGGCTGTGGATGTTTCCCTATAGGGTTTTACCATGTCAAAACATTAGTGTGTTGATATTTGATCTGGTTGTGTGAGGAGTTATTAAAGGTGCTTGTCCTCTGTTGGAATACATGTGTTGTCAAACATATATTAGGATAGCTTTTTTTTTTGTTATCCCCCTTCTCTAAATCTTTTTCTCCTTGTCTTTCTAACAACCTCTACCTTATTGATTCGAGGTTTGTGTGGTAGGAGTGGTTAATAGAATCGTTCAAAAAGTGCACAATCATCATTTTGATTGTCAAGTAGGAGAAGAGGGGGACCAAACAAATAAGTACATGAAGAGCAGAAACTAGAAAACCACACAGAGCTACAAATGTCGATCAAAGAACCCTAAAATGCTATTAAAGTATATATAAATATTACAATACTATAATACAGTATTAAGGTGCTACAATAGAATTGAGTTATTAACCATAAAGTATAATAAGTGATGATGATATTATTAAAGTATGATTAATATTAGGCTAATACCATAACAAATATAATAATATTAAAGTATTAATCAGGCATTAAAGAAAAAGATTAAGATAAAATATTACTATTATATTATTATACTACAATAGTATTAAGTTAAGATAATAGACTATCATATGACGATAATTAAAATATAAATACTATAAATGACTGGAAAACAAGGTCACTGAATGATTGAATACTAAATACCATGCGAGCTATAGGTGGAAAAAAAGGTCACTGAATGATTGAATACTAAATACCATGCGAGCTATAGGTGGAAAAAAAGGTCACTGAATGACTGAATACTAAATACCAGATGGTGATTCGGTGACTCAATACAAAACTTAAATAGCAGATGGTGATTCGGTGACTCAATACAAAACTTTTAATGGGATCCTTGCATGTATGCCATCTTTTAATGGGATCCTTGCATGTATGCCATATGGTGGCTTGAGAGAAAACATCATATGTTTTGAAAAACTTAGGATGTGGGAGAAAACAACATATGTTTTGGATAAGCATGCAAACATTTAATTTCATGAACTAATGTTAACATCATGACTAACATTAATCCACTTCAAAATATGTAATAGAGATAACTATCCCTTTCCTTAACTTTGAAATGGATACTTTCATTAAAATTGCCCCTTTGCCTCGATATGAGGCCAAATAAGAGGTTGATTTCATTGATTGGAAGATATAAAGGAGAACACTTAGGATATAAGGTTTAAAATATACAATGTTTAAAAAACTTTAGATTAAAATGTTTTGAAATGCATATCAAACTAATGAAAAATCGAAGAATCGATTATTATAATCCCTAGCCTAAAGGCAGGGACTAATAAGAAATAAATAATAAAGAAAAAAAAAACAATGATAATATAGTAATTATAATAATAAGAAGAAACAAATAATAAAGAACAAAAATCAAGTAAATGTTAGATTAAATTTTTATGAAAACATAACAATATCATAGTACTAAGGTATTAATAATGTACACTAGCTTAAAGTATAAAAATTTCAATTACTATAAAAAATAGTATAGTACTAAAGTATTATTCATACTAAGTTAATACCATAAAGAGTATATAATAGAGTATCACTCTCAGTGGGCCTAATGGTTAAAATGTGTGTTTCCTCCTAAGAGGTCACAAGTTCAAATCTAGAGGGGTGTAGGGTATGTATACCTCTGTAGACTTTACCAGTAGGGCGGAGGGGGTCCCTTGTCCCACAAACAAGGGGGTCTCATACACCAATTTGGTATCTGGCTTGGCCATGACCTTAAAAATAGATTATTATTATTATCAATAGTAGGTTATATAGAACTTTAAAATAAAAATACTAATGCTATAATATTAAAATGTTATAATAGTTTTAGGTTGTTAAAGTATAATAGGTAGTAAACAATAATAATATTTGTAAGGTATTATTAATACTAATAAAAACTTAAAGGTTAGAGACCAACACAAATATATAGAGTACAATAGAGTGGATGAAGAAAAGAAAGAAGGAGAGCAAGAAAGACATAACTAAAAAGAGAAGGTAGAGACTTACCTCACTCCATGTGTTCCATGTGTTCACTTTATTGTCGATTAACGGAAGTCAATTCTCATTGATTTTCAAACCTCCATCCCTATTAAGATTGTTAGGGTGTTTAATGATTTTGATGACTTTCCTAATTCTACGTTTGAAGTAGTGATTTTCTTTGGCCAAGATTTTCGTATCTTCCAAGCACACATGATGCTTAGTTACATTGGAATGCTTAGCTAAGGCATAGGTACGTGTGCAAAAATTCTTGATATCGGGTCTGTGTTATTTGATCCTTACTTGAAAATATCATTATGTTTCCCCGATGCAACATTTACCCACAAGAGCAAATCACCTTATAGACTTCTTTATATTAACAATGATCTGAGTTGTCTTTAACTAATCTCATTTTCTATCTTATGGTTTCCAATGGATTGAAAGAGGTCATAATTTCTTTCTTTCTCAAGACTTTGGAAATCTTATTAATGACTCTTTTGATGTAGGGAAGGTAGGCTGTCTTACCAGGGTGATTGTTTCTAGAACGTGGCTCACCTCCTACCCTTTCCAAAACTCTACTGATTTCCATCTTAATATCTCTATTCTTGTATCCTATGCTTTTTAAAACCTTGGTAAGGTGATCCTTCTCCTGATCCAAACGTTCTTCACTAAAATATTGGCCAAAGAAGATCACTACTTCAAATGCAGAATTAGGGAAGCCATCAAAATCATTAAACACCCTAACATTCTTAATATAGATGGAAGTTTGGAGATCAATGAGAATTGGCTTATGTTAATCAACAATAGAGTAAATAAGTAGAGTGAGATAAGCCTCTTCCTTCTCCTTTCAGTTTCGTCTTTATTGCTCTCCTTCTTCCTTTTCTTTATCCACTCTACTGTCCTCTTTGTTTGTGTTTGCCTCTACCCTTTAAGTTTTTATCAGTATTTTATTTATTTATTTATTATTATTTTTTTTTATGACTAGGGGAATCGGCAACGACGACAATATCGTACTCGCGTGACATGGGGTCGAATCCTGCTAGCTACCTTATAACCCCTAGGGAGAATCGCACAGCCTGCAAGCACACTTCCAGATAAATCGAGGTTTGAACTCGTGACCTGCGTAACAACAGGAACGCCTTAACAATACGTTCCCTGGCCACTAGACCAAACCCCCACGGGCAAGTTTTTATCAGTATTAATAATACCTTACTAATATTATTATTATTTACTATACTTTAACAACCTAATGCTATTACAACACTTTGATATTATAGTATTTTGATTTTAAGGTTTTATATAACCTTGTATTAATAACACTCATTTTCATATTATATGTTTTTTATGGTATTAATCTAGTATCAATAATACTTTAATTCTATAATATTAACATGTTTTTTTAGTAATTAATTTTTTTATACTTTAATCAAATGTTAGTTATACTTTAATAATACTTTAGTAATAATAATAATAATAATCTAATTTTAAGGTTACCATTAAGCTAGACATCAAATTGGTGTATGAAACTCCTTTGTTTGTGGGACAAGGGACCCCTTCTGCGTAGCAATTTCATTGCTAAAGACTACAAAAGTATACATTCCCTACCCCTCTGGATTTGAACTTGTAACCTCTTAAGAAGAAACACATGTTCTTACCCATTAGGCCCCCTCAAGCTGTATTATGATATTATTATATTTTTATAAAAATTTAACTTAACATATATTCTGTATTTTTATTCTTTATTCCTTATTATTATATTATCATTACATACTATACTTTATCGTTGATAAACTAATACTATTTTAGTACTTTATTATTATTGTAATATTATAATATATTTTAATACCTCATTAATAGTTTAAGTCTACGACATTAGTTTGATTTTGTGGTATTGACTTAGTATTAATCATAATACTTTAACAATAATTCGGTACTATGATGTTAATATGTTTTTTTTAGTATTTATACTTTAATTATCATCATATTATGGCCTATTATCTTAACATGATACTACTATAATATATTAATATAATAGTAATATTGTATTTGAATCTTCTTCTTTAATATTTAATTAATACTTTAATATTCTTATAATTTTTATGGTATTAATCTAGCATTAATGATACTTTAATGCCCAAAAGGGGTTCGATTCAATGGTGGAAAGCGAAGAGTTTTTCACCATTGGGCAAGGTTCAATTCCAATGAGGGTCGCTTAACTTGGAGCCATGGGGACACCTTGAGGTAGTGATCGAATGTGTGGTTGCACCCAGAGAGATTATATTAAAAATAATCTTGTGACCTATGCACACATAAGTGGATCAAAACCTACCCTCGTGTCCTTCAAATTTTAAATGTTAAATCTCGCTAGTGCGATTGAATTTCGAGGGTTTCGTTATGTAAGGCAACCAAGGTTCGAAAGTCGTGATAGTCAGAAGGGGACACCCAAAAAATCCAACCATGTTAAGGGTTGGTGTGGTCTAGGCCTCATGCGATCCCCAAGTGATTTTGATGATTTAGATGCCCCTGTTGTAACGTCCCCGACCATCCTTCCTTTGCCGGGTAACGCTACCCAAACAACCTTATCTATTCCAACTAGCTCTGATACCAATTTGTAACGTCCCCAGCCACCAACAAGCTGGGAAACATCACTTCCTGAATGTCTCTCTTAGCTCTGATACTAATTCATGACATCCCCGACCCTAAACCAACAGGCCAGGCCTTGCCACCGAATAACCTTTATGCTCTGATACCATTTATATTTAGATACATAACTATCTAAGTACACATTGAACAGTTATAACATTTTGTTCATATCATTATTCATGCGGAAATAACAAAAAACATATTCTAATATACACAGATTAATGCGGAAATAACAATAAGCCTACACATACAACATATATGTAATATCCAGACATTACTCATCAATTATAACACATGTACAATTACCCAACATGATATCAATATAGATTTGGTACTTATCTTTTAATAGATTGCCACCAATTGCGTGCAGACCTCCCACGAACCTCCCTACCTTAGACCACACTACTCATCACGCTCAACAGTGGGTCACCCCCAAGCTGGGACTAAAATCCACCAGGCAAGGGATTCCTAGGCTAGGCAAGGACACCATGAAGGTTGCATAGATCAACAGGAAGGATTTTCTCCCAGGAGCCAGCTCACACTAACAACCTACAACCTCTCATTCCCTGCATGTCTGTCCCACCCCAGGAAGTGTGCCCCTTCTTTGCTCAATAGTCCTTCGACTGCCCCACTTCCTTTCCAGGGATTCAACAATAGACCAGATAGGAATTCTCAGAGAATTATAGCTATAGTTGGGCTCCCTCTGGAAAATCACTTCCCCAACAACCTTTCTCACCCAGAGAGATTTTCTTAAAGGCTTGACAACCTGCTTCTTCAATCCACGGGCCTGACAACCTGCCTCTTCAAACCACAAGCCTGACAACCTGCTTCTTCATTCCAGCTTCTAAGTCAGTTTTGGTAAGGTGATGGAAACATAAAGGTTCAGTAAAGAACATACGATGGCAACAAGACACACTCAGTTAAGGAATTGCGTGGGCTGCAACAACCATCAAATAAGACACAACATGACTTAGGCAGTTATAGGGTGCGTCGAGATTCACATGAGACACATAGGATAAATCAAGTACAACTAAAGGTTCCAAAGGTGCGTGCTAGATGCAAAGGCGATGATGGAAGCAATGGTTCAATGCATGAATCAGTGGGTGAATCGGGAAGGACCGTCGACTTGCAGAGTTGTGAGGGTCGTGAGAAAAACGCCAGACTGGTCAGGACGCGAGGATGACGAAGGAGCGTGAGAATGGGAAGCGAACCCCTAACGAGATGGCTTTCCCAGCTATAACTGCATGCGCTACGTCGACACCTGTCTTCTTGCAACTGCATGAGTTCCACTTAGCACTCATTCCCTTTCCCATGAACTTAGGACAACACTGATCATGTCCACCTTAGCCTTTAGGAAATAATAATAAAATATTATTTCCTTAGAGGTAAGCCCTCTAGCTTATCCCCTAGGCCTCGAAACTTAACCCCTCCCTTACCCTACCTAGTGGAGCTTAGTTCCCCATAACTCTTTCTTCATAGTCGGTCTACACGCAACAGTGTAATTTTATTACTGATATGTGCATTTACATATACAAAAATCAGGCTCATGGCCTTAAGCATCTAGGCTCTCCGACATAATAAAAATATAAGTCTTCAACTTATAAACACTTGGCTCACCATCCTATAAACATAATTACAATTCAACAGGGGCTCGGTCTTGGGGTGTTACAGTCCCCTCCCCTTATTTTTTCACTGTCCTCAGTGCAACTTACTTACACAACAACAAGATTTCCAAAATATTCAAAAAGATGCAGGTACTTTGTCTGCATAACATCTTCATGCTCCCATGTTGCATCCTCAGGACCGTACCAGGTCCACTGGACTTTTACAATCCCTATGGATCGATTCTAGAGCTACTTGCTTTTTCGGTCTAGTATACGCATTGGATGCACATGAAAAGCGCTTTCCTGCTCCACCTGAATCACATTCCAATCAATAACATGATTAACATCATGTAAATATTTCTTAAGCAATGACACATGAAATACATTATGTATAGACATGCATGCATACAATGAAAGCATATATGCTACTGGACTAATCTTCTCTAGGATTTCAAACGACCCAAAAAATCTTGTTGCCAAGTTCGAACAATTTCCCAACTTCAGGGAGCTTCTACTGGCCTTCACTTTTAGGAATACATGATCCCCTATTTTAAATTCCCTGTGAGTTCTGTTCTTATCAACATAGTTTTTCTGCCTGTCTTAGGAAACCTTCAAATTCTGTTTAATCTTCAACATTTTCTCTTCCATTTCCTTAAGCAACTATGGCCCAACCACTGCCCTATCAACTGGGTTGTCCCAGCTTACTAGGGTGTTGCACTTTCTTCCATAAAGTGCTTCAAACAAGCTCATCTTCAGTGATGCTTGATACCCATTGTTGTAGGCAATTTCTACCAAGTGTAGATAATCTTCCCAATTAGATGGTTTGTCCATCACATACATCCTTAGCATGTCTTCTATCACTTGGTTCACCCTTTCTGTTTTCCCATCCAATTCAGGATGATATGCTGTGCTGAAGTTCAGATTTGTTTTGAACCCTTTGAATAACCCCTTCCAAAACTTGGATGTAAAATTTGGGTCTCTATTAGACACAATTACCTTGGGTACACCATGCAAGCATGCTACTTCCCTCATATAAATATCAACAACATTAGTTTCCTTATGAGTAGTCTTCATAGGAATGAAATGGACAGCTTTAGTAAGCTTGTCCACCACTACCATGATTGCATCATGCTGCTTGCTTGTTCTAGTCAATCCCGTGATGAAATCCATTGTTACAACTTCCCATTTCCACTCAGGAATGGGTAATGGCTGCAATAAACCAACTGGGTGTCTATGCTCATCCCTTAACCTTTAACATTCCAAACATTTGGCAATAAAATCAACAATCTCCCTCTTCATGCTTGGCCAATAATATTGGCTTTTGATTGTTGAAATTGTTTTATGATATCCTGGGTGTCTTGCATAACGTACATTATGCATTTCTTCTAAAATCGCACTCTTCAATTCAAAAGCGTTGGGTACATAAACTATGTTTCTGTATAGGAGGATTCCATCAATTCCCAATTCATAATCCTCAACCTTTTGCTGCAATTTTGTTACCAATTCCATGTATTGCAAATCTAATTTTGTAGCCTCTACAAATCCATCTTTCAAATCTGATTGGTACATGCTAATGGCTGTATCATGCAACTCATGCACTCTTCTGTTGAGTGCATCAACCACTATGTTCTCTTTCCCCTTGATATGCTTTATATCAAATTCATATTCACTGAGAAACTCTAACCATCTACTTTGCCTGGCATTTATAGTTGGATGATCAAATAAATATTTCAGACCATTATGGTTTGTTCTCAACTCAAACCTCTTTCCCATGAGGTAGTGCCTCCACTTCTTCAAAGCATGCACTATGGCTGCCAACTCCAAATCATGAGTGGCATAGATCCTTTCACGATCCTTCAACTTCCTTGATTCATAACATACAACAAACCCATTTTGATTGAGGACTCCACCTAGTCCTTCTTTACATGCATCTATGCATACAATGAAGTCTTCATTTGGATCTACAATCCTCAGGATTGGAGCACTGGTTAACAACTGCTTCAATTGCTGGAAGCTTCTTTCACATTCTTCTGTACATTGAAATTTCTTCCCCTTCCTTTGCAAGGAAGTGATGGGGTGAGATATTCTCGAAAACCCTGCAATGAACCTTTTGTAGTAGCCAAATAGACCCATAAAGGATATGAATTCTATCACATTCTTTGGCGCTGACCATTCTCTAATGGATTCTATCTTCTTAGGATCCACTACTATCCCATCCTTTGAAATGATATGCCCCAAGTAGTGAATTCTGTTTTGATAAAATGAGCACTTGCTCAATTTGGCATACAACCGATGCTCCCTTAGCACTTGCAACACCATCCTCAAATGATGCTCATGCTCTTCTTCCAACTTGGAATATACAAGGATGTCATCCAAAAATACAATGACAAACTTGTCTAAATATTCTCGGAAAACACCATTCATTAAGCACATGAAAACAACTGGTGCATTTGACAACCCAAATGGCACCACTGTGAACTCATAATGACCATACCTTTTCCTGAAGGGGGTTTTGATGATATCTTCCTCTTTAATCCTTACTTGATGATATCCTGACCTGAGATCTATCTTGGAAAATGTCTTTGCATCCTTCAACTGATTGAAGAGATCATCAATCCTTGGTAAGGGATACTTGTTCTTTATAGTCACTTTATTCAACTGTCTGAAGTCGATGCACAATCTCAATGTCCCATCTTTCTTCTTCATGAACAATATTGGGGCACCCCAAGGTGACACACTTGGCCGTATATACCCCTTCTTCAGAAGTTCTTCAAGCTGCATTTGCAACTCCTTCAGCTCTGGTGTACTCATTATGTAAGGAGTCTTTGACATTGGAGCTGCTCCAGGCATTAAATTTATAGAGAAATCAATATCTCTCTTTGGGAGTAGTCCTGGTACCTCTTTGAACACATCTTCAAAGTCTTCCAGGACTGCATGGTCCTCCAGATTGGGCACCTTATCCTTAGATGCTTCCTCCATATGGGCTGCAAATAATTGACAACCCTTCCTGTAACACTTCTTCAACTGCATTGCTGAAATTTCTCTGATAGTCACTGCCCTAGGAATTCCTTGGACTGTTCTCTGATTTCCTTCCTCATCTAGGCAAGTGAATGCCTTTTTATGACAGTCCAGGATAACATGACGTTGGTCCAACCAATCCATACCAATTAGGCAGTCATAATAACTTAAAGGCAAGATGTTCAAATATTCCCTTGTGCTTAGTCCATTCATGTCCATAAGACATGACTTAACCATCTCCTTGATTTTTCTTTTGGTTCCAGTAGCCAGCTGCGCCAACCAAGATTGTCCATGCTTGCTTCTTGGAAAATTCAAACTTTCCACCATCTTAGTATCTATATAACTATGACTAGCTCCTGAATCAATTAAAATAGTAATGGTTTGGTTGTTTATCAAACCTTCCACTTCAATCATATGTGATTGATACTCTACTTGCTTGTTGTCTAGGGATGCATAGATCCTTGGTACATTTCTGCCCATGTCCCCCACTGTTTTAGCTCACCGAACATTGTGAACAACTATCACTTTGTCACTTCCGTGAGGACAATCTCTAAACATATGATCACATTTACAACCCCAACATTGAATAGGTGGCTGCCTTGGCCTTTGACCACCTATCTCAATCGTTATGAGTTGTCTAGAAGTTGGTTGTCCCTAAGGATTATTTCTGAAGAATGGTTGCTTAGTTCCCTTCTTCCTTTGATCCATATTGAATTTCTTCTTATCTTCCCAAGCTTTTTGGAAAGTTGGCCTTGCTTTTTGCTGATCATATAGGCACTTAGCTCGCCTTATGGTCTCCTCCAATGTTTTTGGATCATCATATTGTATTTTGTCACTGATGGATGATGGAAAACCACTCAAATACCTCTGAATATTAATTGTTTCATCCTTGATGAAATAAACATACTTCAACAATTCTAAGAACCTTCTTTCATATTCATCTATTGTCATACTCCCAAGCTTGAGTTCAAAGAACTCTTTCATTTTCTTGTCATAGTACCTCTTAGTCAAGTATTTCTTTTCAAAATACTTCTTGAATTCCCTCCAAGTAACATTTTTCTCTTTAACGTGTTCCACCTGCACAAGTTTATCCCACCACATGGATGCCTTTCCTTTGAGTTGATAGATGAAAATTCTTCCTTTTGCATGAGAAGAATAATTATGCAATTGAAAATATTTTCTCATGCCCAACAACCATGTCTCTGCATCTTCATCCTTCTTGTGCTCCCCATCAAATGTAGGGGGTTTGATTTTGTTCATTTCCCCTCGTAGCTCATCCTCCCCATACCTCTTATTCTTCCTAACAGGGGATGGACTAGAGCTGTTGTGTGCTCTCTTATTGGAATGCCTCAGAGAGTGTTGGTGATGTCTGCTATCACTTTTTGTTCTTCTGTGACTTCCTAATTTGCTTGAGCCCTCTCGTTATCCAATTTGTTTTCTACTCTTTCAAGGCTCTACATCAACTTCATGTTGAATTCTCCCTAGATTTCATGAGATTTTTGTTATCTTCTCGATGAATTTGGACATCTTTCTGCAACTTCTTAATGATTTTCATCATGTTCTATTCTTTATGTATCTCTTCTCCATGCCCATTCAAGTTTGATCCTTCAACTTCCAAATGGACATCCATGCCTCTAGCTTCATTCTCTGAACTGAAAGCATCTTGTGCCTCCTCCATTTCTCTGCACCATGGAACAATTCGGTTTGGTTCTATCAATTGTTAACTCTGCAAAATGTGCAGTCAACCGAAATTTTTGTCAGGTTACTGGACTTTTAAATTTTTTCTAGAATAAACCAATCTGATTCAACAAAAGCAATATCAGATTCCATTTTCAACAGGTCTTGGTTGGTCAAGAACCCCTCGGCTTCTATCTGTAAGCCCAAATATGTTCTACAACAATTTCCAGGTGCTAGCTCCTTTTCTCCAGCCCCTGGTTCGCATGTGACCACGGTTGTGATCCAACACTAATGATTTGGGCGCTTATTCGGAGTCTTGAAACTTCGGGCTCCAGTCTTTAGAGGTTTCCCTTTTTTTTTCCACACCTCACAAACATCACAGAACAATGAATTGTCGAACACACGAGGAATGATGGATCCATGCCCCACATTCCTTTCTCGAATCTACGATGGATCGGAGCCTCGGGGACTTCGGCTTCGACGGTTTCCAAAGAAATTTCCAACAAATATCTCGTAGTTCCGAATTGGTGAACTCGTGAAGTAGGGTGGATCAATGGTCCACAACTTCCCATCATTCGACGGTTGATACCCACTATAGAACTACCAACTTTGGAGCTCCGAGACTTCGGGCTTCAGAGCTTTGAGACTTCGGGACTTCAGAGGGTTTCTTCCTCCCATTCCATCTTGAACCATTTCTTCTGGAGTGTCAAGTCTCTAGACTTCACAATCTGGCGCTACACGTCCACTGTGACCATCTAGGTCCCCACCATCCATGCTCAAAAGGAGGCCCACATGGAGAAATATTATAAGTGGACACGTGGCCCACTCATACGGGTGACACTTGTCACGTTCTATCGGGCATTTTAATCATCCAAAGGTGCTTAATTCACTATCATGTGGCACACATCCCATGTTTCCACGTCATTTCGAGTGACGTTAGCAAGCCACGTCACTTCGGGGTTTCGGGAGTTCCGGGACTTTGAAAGATTTTACACCTTTCACCCTCAAATATTTCGAATGTCAAACTCCCAAAATTCTTAACCTTGTGGGGTCCACATAGTGCAAATGTCACCAACTAAGATGGTGGCATGTGGCATATCTAGGAAAGGTCCATGTCACAACTGGCGACGTCATCCTGCCACACCACTTCTGCTCTTTTGCTTAGGGACTTCGGGCTTCGGCGATTTGTGCACCAACACACCCATTTCTCCCAAATGTCGAACTCTTGAACAAGCTGATCCATCCTTGATCAGATCCAATGGTGAACACTCCCCTCTCCCGGATCTATGGTGTAGATTATCTTTAGGATTTCGAAACTTCGGCTTTGGCCCTTCTTGATCTTATAACCCATAACTTTCTCTGAAGTCACGAATTCCAAAGGACCTGTAGTTTAGCTCTCCTGCACCTTCCTCCAGATCTGATGGTTGTGAAGGATCCTCCTTCTTTCGAACAAATCCTATGACCCAACACCACAAATGTTGTGATTTATTTCTCTGTGGCCATTTCTTGAACTTGTTACACCTCCCGTGTTTCTGAACACAGTCCAAGTGTTCTTTCAAACACCCTTTTGACACTCTGTACATCAAAATTCCTTGGACTTTTTACTCTGAATTTCTCGTTCGTGGCCTATCCAAGTTCCTGGTAGAAACCATGGGCTCTGAACTTGAATTTTGTCTATTCCAAAAATAATTCTTTTCTGAAGCTTTTGCTTCAACTTACACTAACATGGTCCATACATGCTCAGTGTTTAAACCATGGCTCTGAAACCATTTTGTAACGTCCCCGACCATCTTTCCTTTGCCAGGTAACACTACCCAAACAACCTTATCTATTCCAATTAGCTCTGATACCAATTTGTAACGTCCCCAACCACCAACAGACTGGGCAACGTCACTTCCTGAACATCTCTCTTAGCTTTGCTACCAATCTGTGACATCCCCGAGCCTAAACCAACATGCCAGACCATGCCACCGAATAACCTTTATGCTCTGATACTATTTATATTTAGATACATAACTATCTAAGTACACATTGAGTAGTTATAACATTCTGTTCATATCATTATTCATGCAGAAATAACAATAAGCCTACACATACAGAATTTATGTAATATCTAGGCATTACTCATCAATTATAACAAATGTACAATTACCCAACATGCAATCAACATAGATTTGGTATTTATATTTTAATAGATGACCACCAACTGTGTGCAGACCTCCCACGAACCTCCCAACCTTACCACGCTACTCATCACGCTCAACAGTGGGTCACCCCCGAGCTGGGACTAAACTCCACCGGGAAAGGGATTCCTAGGATAGGCAAGGAAAACAGGAAGGTCACATAGATCAACAAGAAGGATTTTCTCCCAGGAGCCAACTCACACTAACAACCTACAACCTCTCTGATCCGAAAAGATCTTTTAAATGATTATGGTTGAGTTATTATGCATGTGTTCATTAACCAATTAAGGAAGCTTAAAGAAAGAGGAAGAATATTTGAGAAGATATCACAACCATATAAACATGTACAGAACTGAAATGAAGCAATAAACAACAACAAACCATAACACCAATGTGATAACAGAGTTCGACAATCTCGCCTACGTCTCCGGGCCTTTGTCTCAGTGGGTGAGGCTTTCTTATTTCTGTTCAAAGCTTAATAAGTACATCAAAGTAGTGCCAAAAGGCTACAAGACTGATCTGGTCTTGTTCTTCCAGATCTGTAGAACCCAACAGAAGAAACGACACTCAAATTGGATGATCGAAGCTCCCAGAAATGGCCCGCAAAGGTGCACTCCTCAACAACTCCCCTACATAAAAATGGTTTTGTCTTGGCTTTCCTCTAGCATAACTCTACTCTTAATCCCCTCCATGGACTCAAGAAGTCCTGGTTTATATATATTTGAAGTTGGTTATCATCTCCCAAGTTCCTCCCAAGATCTGGCCTCAAATAGAGCCCAATATCTCCCAATATTAGCCAAAATCTCCAAAAACTAGCTAATATTATTAATAAAATCACTATAATATGGTTAAGAAACCCACTTTGCACATTATTTGGGTGCATCCCCTTTGCTCTCACTCTCCTAGTTATATGGACGCGCCCCATGTGTCCTCGCGCTAGGTGCTGGGTCATTTGGCCCCCTGATCTCTTAGCCCTCGGTCGTTTGCATGGCCATGTGGCCAGTCCTTAGTCCCCTGCATGCTAACTGGTGGTTAAAACCCCAATTTGATAGCCTATGGTCTAGCCCCTGGTCGGCGGGCTAGCCCGATCGATCAGGGCTAACCTTAGCCATCCGTGGAAAGTGTTATCAATGGAGTCCGGGTCATATGCAACCTCCATGGGATCGGGGCTGGAGTAGTGTATATCCACGCATGCCAAAATGTAACGGGAGCGGTTCATACCGGAAGGAATATGGTAGGCTCACGACCGGGGGTTGGGGCTAGGCCCCAACCTTTACCTCTGCCTGCATGTGAACATATCAAACATAAATATATTCGACGCCACCATATTTAACAAGCACCACATGAGGCGGGCTGGATAGCTCGACTTGCCCAAGTCGTTAGCCTGGTGGGAGGTTTGGGGTTCGAAACCCATAAATTTCAACAAAATTTTGCTTATGAACAATGACCAATTCCTGGGTGCCACGTGGCAGACCATGTCTGGGCCACGTGGCACCACCCCATTTGACAAATCCGATGCCATGTGTCAGGCGTTGATTGACCCAACTATTTTCCACATATCAACTGACCGTACTCTGCCATGTGTCCACCACATAAGTAGTACATATGTGCCATGTGTCACCACTGCAAGGGTGACATGTGTCACTCTCTGATTGGCCCATCTATACCTTCCATGTCACATGTCCGTACGCCTAGTCACCCTGCTACGTGTCACCTCTAGAAGCTGTCATGCCAGCTGTGAAAAATCTTCCACGTGTGCACCAACTGTGCTGCCACATCAGCTGTACGGCCTGTACAGTCATCTGCCACGTGGCACTTTACAGACCGTACAGTCAGCTGCCACATGGCACTTTATGGACTGTACAGTCAACATTTTTTCTTGTTTGGAAAAATGAACATATTGCCATAACTTGAGAATATGACATCCGTTGAGCCCATTCAAGTTGTGTTCGGTTCGTATTGATGAGGCCTACACACATGTCCATTTTGAAGCCATTCTGGGAACATTGATTTTTAGGCCTTTCTGAGCCCCTTCAAGCTTCTGGATCCAAATCTGGATCTGTCTCATTCCCCACATGTCTATCCCACCCCAGGAAATGTGCCCCTTCTTTGATCAACAATCCTTTGACTGCCCCACTTCCTTTCCATGGCTTCAACAATAGACCAGACAGGAATTCTCCAAGCACTATAGATGTAGTTGGGCTCCCTTTGGGAAATCACTTCCCCAACAACCTCTCTCACCTGGAGAGAGTTTCTTACAAGCCTGGAAACCTGCTTCTTCAATCCACGAGCCTAAAAACCCACCTCTTCAAACCACATGCCTGACAACCTGCTTCTTCATTCCAGCTTCTAAGTCAGTTCCAGTAAGGTGATGTCAACAACAAGGTTCAGTAAAGAATAGACGATGGGAACAAGCCACACTCAGTCAAGGAACTGCGTGGGCTGCAACAACCAACAGATAATACACAACATGACTCAAGTAGTTACAAGGTGCGTCTATCTTCACAGGAGACACATGAGATAACTCAAGTACAACTGCAAATTCCAAAGATGCGTGCTAGATGTAGAGGCGACGATGGAAGCAATGGTTCAATGTGTGAATCAGTGGGTGAATCGGGAAGGATCATCGGCTTGCAGAGTCGTGAGGGTCATGAGGAAAATGCCAGACTGGTCAAGACGCAAGGATGGCGAAGGAGCATGAGAATGAGAAGCGAACCCCCAACGAGATGGCTTTCCCAGCTATAACTGCATGCGCCCAGGTCGACACATGTCTTCCTGCAGCTGCACAAGTTCCACTTAGAACTCGACGATTCCCTTTCCTAGGAACTTAGGACAACTTCGATCATGTCCACCTTATCCTTTAGAAAATAATAATAAAATATTATTCCCTTAGAGGTAATCCCTCTAGCTTAGCCCCTAGGCCTAGACACTTAGCCCCCTCCCTTACCCTACCTAGTGGAGCTTAGTTCCCCATAACTCTTTCTTCGTGGTCGGTCTACATGCAACAGTGTAATTTATTACCGATATGTGCATTTACATATACAAAAATCAGGCTCATGGCCTTAACCATCTAGGCTCTCCGGCCTAATAAACATGTAAGTCTTCAGCTTATAAACACTTGGCTCACCAGCCTATAAACATAATTACAATTCAGCAGGGGTTCGGCCTTGGGGTGTTACACCTGTGTCAGGTTTCTTAGACCATAGGTTAGTCCCACATGTAACAAACACCTTAGCAAACAAAAAAATGATACTTTAATAATATTATCGTCACTCATTATACTTTGTGGTTAATAACTTAATACTATTGTAGCACCTTAACACTATGGTTAATAACATTTTAGGGTTCTTCGATCGACGTTTGTAGCTATCTAGGGTTTCTTGGTCTCTGCTCTTCACATATTTATCTGTTTGGTTTCCCTCTTCTCCTACTTGATAATCAAAATGATGACTGCGAAATTTTCGAACAATTCTATTAACCTCTACCTTCCCATTCGAATTTTTGCATGCATGAATGATAGCAAGAGAATTCCAACTCAACTTCTTCCTAGTTCTAAGAATGTAGGGAAGACAACTTGCTAATTTTTAGGAAGTGATGACTCATATTGAGGGATTTGTTTCCTCCACTCCTCTTAACCTCTTTAACTTTGCAAACTCATATTTGAATAAGTGAAGTTTCAAAGTAACATAAGGTATATGTTTTTAGGCATAAAACCCCTAGACACCCTCACCTTTCCCCTCTTTTGGTATCATAACCCCTTTAGGTTCTCATGTTTTTCCGACCTTTGTTATTTTTATTTTATTATAAGTTGTAGAAATAAAATACTTACAATATTCACAACATCATGGTATATCTACCTCATGGTGCTAGTATATCGGAAATTAAAATATCCATGCAAAATATTTAACAATTTTAATTACAAATATTTCAAGGAGTAAAATTGGGATACTACAGTGTCACTCATTGCTTCTTCTTGTTACTTGTCTTCAAAACTTGTCTTCATCAATTCACTATTGATCCATAATTTCATATGATAACCTAGTAAGGAATCATTGACCATAAATTTTATTGGATTTTTATCAACCATTTCCATTAGATCACCTGTATCACAAGTAGCATCAAGAAGTTGCATTAGATCATATGTGTCACAAGTAACATCAATCTTTTGTATGGGGTCATTCATTGCACATGTTGCATCAACCAGGTTCTTAATTTGCTGTTCATTTTCTATTATTTTTTTATTAACTGAAACTGGAGATTATATTAATATAAGGGTGTTGTGCCAGAGCAAACAACAAATTCAATTTTTTTACAAAATTCGGCTCAAGGCCAATAGATTCGAATACTGCTAGCAGAATAAAAGACACATACAACTTCCTATTATACTTCCATACATAGTGACTGCTAAATTCTTTAACATACTGATTAAGCAAAAACACTAATCTAAAAAACATTATGTGCTACACAGTTTCATTGTGTTGTACTTCCTGTGCTCCATTGGGAGGATATTTTCCTTCCATCTCCATTGGAATTGGATCACAAACCCCCATTTCTTCATAAGAAATTCCTCCTTGATGTGACACATTAGAACCTTGATTGATGGAAGATGAGAAAGAGAATTGTGGGTGTACCAAAGACCTCATATAGTGGCATTCAATCTCCATATTTTCGGTTCATTGAGCTTGATTCCTAACCATGCTTGTTAAATTCGCCATTGTCTGTTCGACTCCCTTCAAATTACACAAAACATGTAGGAGAGCCTATTTACTAGCTTATTCCATTTCCTTATGTCTTTGGAGCATACACTTGATTTCACTTCAAGAGGCATACATTCTTATCCTAGAGACCATGAAATACCTAGTCAGAGACATAGATCAAACTAACATCGAAATATTGACCATTCCAACTGAAACCCATTTCTAATAACGGAAGGCCATTGTCGCCAGAGAACAAAACCACGAAGCAGAGCGATGCCGGTTTGAACCACTTGAACAATGAATGAATTTCATATGCCAATTCACCTTGGAAAAAAAACCTCCTTCACACAAGATAGATTGAATGCAAACATTGAATTCGATCTTTTGGAAGTGTGTGAACTGCTTAGACACACCGCCTCCTAGGTCTTTACTACGCCACTTGTCCCAAAAATTTGATCTGTGCATTTGAAGTTAAGGTATGGGGAGTGATCCCATAACTCCATTTAAAACAAATCCACCCTCGTTAAGCCTTGATCCTAGTTTGGCCATTTGATTAGAATTGATATTAAGTTCATGTTTGACATGGTGAATAGAGACGTCTTCAAACTTAGCCAAAAGAGTGATGGAGTGAGACAAGATGATGTTAATAAGATTGTTCCCGACCTTGGATCCTTTAATAATAGCCTTGGTTACCATCATAGAATTACCCAGGGTAATGAGCTTGGTAATTCTCATTTCCTTCTCAATTTTGATTCCTTCCCATAGTGCATAAGCTTCTGTAATGTTATTAGAAACTTTACCCAATCCACAAGCATAAGAAATGACTGTATTTCCTCTGGGATAGCAAAGAATCCCACCCAGACCTGCCACTCCTAATTTTCTATTAATTTTAGTTGAAGTGCTTCAATAAATTTATCCTTTAGATCAATTTTCTTGTGAAAATCAACAACCCAATTATCCAATTCATGTAAGGAGACCTGTAGCTCTTTAATTTCTTGATTAGCATTTTGCAAAGGCCTTCCTCCTTTTACTCATTTTAGATTTTGTACTTGTCATGCTCCCTTGGACTTGCAACGAACAACCTTAGGTTGTTGGGTACTATAGATCATGCATCCCAAAGTAGTATTTTATAATGATTTTGACTTTGATGTAGCTCTCTTGAGGACAATAACAAAAAGTAATGACTTCCTTATTCAATTTCACGCAGGTCCCTTTTGAAAATTTTCATAATTGACTTTGAAAGGGTTTGAAACTTCACCCTTTTTAAAATTCAATGACTCAACCTTATACTTCAATTTCAATTACTCAAGAAAATTATGAATGAAAAGACGTGTCAGTCAAATTATATGATAATAATTTCGTTACATTTTATCATCAATCTGAGTTTGTAAACTTATGAAGTGCTAGGAACAATATATGTAGAGCTAGGTCTTAAAGTATTTCAAAAATATTTTTAAATGGTCACACCACACTGTAGAAAGTAAATTAAACACACATAGAACTAATTACATGCAGACAAGATTCTCTTGCATGAGTCATTAATCAATGAGGAATTAAATGACAGGTATGTGTAGCAATGCAACTCTTAATAATTTATTGTTCAGAGGGTACTCTGTTCCTATTCATAACCAAGGGACTGATAATGAATCATGCTGATATTGAATCTACAATAAAATAATTCTTCAAACCACACAACATCAATCAAATTGCAACTCAAACCAATTTGGTTCACACTATTGGATAACATTATTACTTCTACAAGAATTAGAACACATATGAAAGCCACAAGAAACTAATGCTAGAAATAAACACAATACAGAACCACAAGAAACTAATGCTAGAAATAAACACAATACAGAAAGGAAAATACATTTGAGGCATGGTTTTGAGAGGAATGGGGCCTTGCCTTCTCTCGAAATCATGTTTGACACACTTACAAACTCAAATGTTTAACTAGCAGAAGGCTTAAGAACCAATCTTTATTTCAGAATGAAAAGGAGTACGTCAAAGATTTAGTCTCAGCTCTATCCTTCTCTATTTCTTCCCTAACCCCTCATTCTATCAATTGATCCTATATTTATACATAGGAGGGTGTGGAAAAATCACAATCAAACCCCTGTTATTCAAAATCAAATCTCACAGGAGATATAATTTTGGTAATTTTGAAAACCACCTGCAACAATAAATATGGAAGAATCATATTTAGAAAACCACCCAAATCTCCTTTCTCATGCATTTTTTGGAAAATCTACATGTAACCACCTAATTGGGCATGTTCTGGACAAAACCCATGTCACAAAATTTTGAAATTTATCTTTATCTGTTCACAAACGACCCTAAAAAATGTTGCTGGAAATTTGACATAATTTTGACTGGAAACTTTAATCATGAGTTGGAGCAACATGAAACCACATTGATGCATTTGTCAACAAAACCCATGTGCCTGATTTGTACCTTGAAGATTGCAAGTATCATAGTTATCGAAGTTGTCGCAGGATCCTGTCATGTTGTTATAGGAACATATTCTGGTAATTTCATGAACTAAAAACAATTCAAATATTTTTCATCCATCAAAATAAAGGAAATGCAACATTAGGCGAGAGTTTGTACATGTTGAATCAAAATAACACTTTAATGACAAAATGGTAAGCATGGGATCACCAATAGGTAACAAAATGAGTGAATGATAGGAAAATTTGTCAAAATGGGGTCCTTTAGACTACACCAAACGAGACAAAATAGGGACTCTATAAGACACTTGAACTATCTTGTGATGGATCAATTGAAGTATATTTTATAGGGACCACAAATGAACATGACCTTTTAACGTTTGAAAATGCTCCATGAAGATTTGAGGAATAAAGAACACTTAGTTCTCTTTGTTACTTGCTTTTAATTATCTAGATTTTTTTATGTCTTGTTACTACGTGGGCATGATGTTTAAATGAAAATTTTCAATTGTGTTTTAAATGTCAAAACTAGACACAAAACATCATAGTACATGTATCAACCACCTCTAAATCTAGATCTCACTGACAACTCATCATTGGATAATGACAACAATTCATTAGTAAAGAAGGATGACAACTTATAAGAAGATGATCTCAGACTTTGTGATTGTCTAGAAACTCAAAGTATAACATAATCAAGTGGCTAGTGTTATTTTATTTTAGTTTATCAACGATAAAAATAATAATGAAAAATAACATTTCACATATTTAAACCAATCATGTTATATCACAAATATTCATATATTATGTATTTGAAAATAATTATTTTCAAATATAATTAAGTTAAAGTGTGAAAATGGATTCAATACCTTTAAACTCATCACAAGTGAATGTATTCTGATTGCCACCCAATTACTATATTTATAACATGAATAAAAAAGTTGCATATATAATAGATGAAAAATTATAGAGGATTGTATTAGGGTACAGGTTTTAACAAAACAAAAAATGCAATATTATTATTTGTAACACATTAAAAAAAGTTTAATGGGCTAGTTCGAGTGTTTTGAGTATTATGTAGGAACTTTTGAGATCAATCCATGTATTTCTATTCTAAGACTTTTGTGATCATTATTATGGTGAGGTAGTTCTTTCAGATTCATCGCATTGGTTTTTTATATTCAACATTTCAGACTAAACCAATGTGATCCATCATCAATACATGTGTTGCTTATCTTTATTATGTACCTCACTCAATGTTCCTACTAAATCAAACACTATAATCAATATCTACAAATTTACTTCACAAAATACAAAGAAACACCTAAAATATTTTCTAATTTTTTTTAAAGAATCAATATTATTATATTGTTATATGCGATATTTAATCTCGTTCCATTTACAATATGATCCTCCATTATGCTCTTGTTATAATGAAAAACTAAATTTTAAATAATATTCAATTTTACAATGACTAAAATGCTTTCACCCACGGTTCGAGATATAACCATCTGTCTCGTATTAATCCCCCTTTCAAGCTAAAAGTTAAAGTTTTAAAGTTTTTTTATCACATATTTTTCATTAGGAAGGAATGGAATGATGTTAAAATATTTTAATTATTGTTAATTTTTTTGGGTTATGAATGTTCTTTGATTTATGGCAATTTGTATATGTACATTAAAGTGTATATAGTGCATTTGTAACTGTAATTAAAATATCAGTTTTAAAGTTTTTTATCACACATTTTTCATTAGGAAGGAATGGAATGATGTTAAAGAATTTTAATTATTATTAATTTTTTTGGGTTAGGAATGTTTTTTGATTTATGGCAATTTGTATATGTACATTAAAGTGTATATAATGTATTTGTAATTGTAATTAAAATATTATGGGTGCTTTCAATATTATGAGTATGAAGTTGTTATTTAATTTTCAAAGTTAATTGGTTTATCTAGTTATAAAGAGTTAGAAAAAAATTATGATAAATAATATATATTTCGTAGCAACAAAGTATTTAATGCTCTATATGTCGAGCTATATACTGTTAGATCTAAAACACCATTATATCCGACAATATATATCCCATCATATATAACATTAAATGCTTTGTTATGGGGTGTATATTGATAGTCAAAAGTTACAATATATAGATGTTCAAGTTGTTTATGAATGGAGGAAACATTGTCATATTTAATTTTAGTGTTTTGTAACATCATAATGATAAATTTGTACAACTTGCACTTGTCATTTTCAAGAATATGAAGTTTTATAAAGAGTTTGCACAAGATAATTAAGGTTGGGGGCATACAATTCCATATATATGACCAATTAATTATGTTAAACATTATGCATCAAACAACATAGTAATTGATAATTAATGCTGTATATGCTAGGATATATATAGTTGGATTTGAAGTAACTTCAGATACAACGATACATATCCTAACATATACAACATTAATTACTATGTTGTTAAGTGCTTGTTGATTGTTGTTAATTATGAATGGAAAGCCACTCATTAAGATAATGATGATCCCCACCCAATGCAAGCCTTGCTCAATGATTACCTGAGTTACAATCTTTGTTATCTTGTGTGGTTTTGGTTATATATGCCAAAAGCCCAAACTTTATTGTTGATTTTGGATTTTTTTTAACATCTAAGTTGTATGATTAAGTGACAGTTTTGATTATTATAATGTTATCTTAGTTTTGAGATAATTTGTGGTTAATGCCAAGCAACCTTTTTTGGGTTCTATAAAATCCTTATTATATATTTTTCTTGTTTATATTATAATTAAAGAAAGGCATTTTTTTTTCGAAAAAATAAACTTTTCCAAGGCAAGTACTTGTTGTTTCAAGAAGACTTTGGTCATGGGATCTTGTTCTCATACTTTCTCATGAGGTTATTAAGTTGGGAAGTTCTCATGAGGTTATTAAGTTGGGAAGAAGGAGATTGAGAATCGATATTAAATGGGACACATGCATTGTTGATTATAAACTATAACATATGAAATATTATATATTTTTCTTGTTAATATTATAATTAAAAAAGGACATTTTTTTTTTTCGAAAAAGGAAACTTTTCCGAGGCAAGTACTTGTTGTTTCAAGAAGACTTTGGTCATGGGCTCTTGTTCTCATACTTTCTCATGAGGTCACTAAGTTGGGAAGTTCTCACGAGGTTATTAAGTTGGGAAGAAGGAGATTGAGAATCGATATTAAATGGGACACATGCATTGTTGATTATAAACTATAACATATGAAATGGGACACATGCATTGTTGATTATAGACTATAACCTGCAAAAGTTTAAAATTTTAAGATGGTCAATAAGGTGCAATCGAGCTTTATGATGTTAAAGGAGAAGACCTAGGTTTTGTATTCCCTTTGTATGTTCTCATATAAAGGGAAGTAAGTGGTGCAATCAAGATTTATGATGTTAAAGGATAAGACCTAGGTGTTGTATTCCCTTTATGTGTGCTCATACAAAGGGAAGTAAGTAAGCATACACAGGGAAGTAAGTGAGCATTTAATTGAGAAACATGAGATCAAAACCTGACGATGTGAAGGTACATGGAATGAGTCTACCTATGATTAGTGATGCCATTTAATATGACTAAGGTTATTTAGAGCATTTATTTCTTCAAGAAAAAAGGTAAGTTATGAGTTGTATAAGCTTTCAATAGGGTTATTGAGTAAAAAATATTCACACTTGAACTAACTATGGGACACAATTCATATAATTTTTTACAACTATGACTAGCATTACTAGATGTTGCAGGTCTTGTCAGGCAATAATAATGAAATAGTTTAAATTTTATATTATAAATTAACATTGTCACAAGGTTATAACATAGTGAAGATTGGTAAACATGTAGATATGTCTCATGGGAACAATTTCTTGTGGCACCTACAAATAGGTGTTATGGACCTATGACATCAAACTCAAATCTGTCAACTATGTAGTCATGCATGAGTTGTTGAAATATATGAAACTATAGGTTCACATATTTGTTTTGTGTGTAATTGTGGGTTTATTTGGTTTAAATAGACAAATAATATAATTTGGCAAGAGATACCTATAAATTTGTCAAACTCTATGATATTATAGTTTATTTGCAAATAAATAGTATGCGAGAGAGAGAGAGNAAAAAATAAATATATTTATATTTCGAGAGGAAATCAAATGTACATGTGATGTGCCATTCTTAGCACTCTCAAAATAATAAAAATGTTTACTTCTTAAGTAGAACTACATAGTCTGCTTTACTACCTTTTTATTCTTCCTCGTTGGGTTTCATAACCAAACAAAGAGTCTTTTCACGTTTCTTCATGCAAATCGGAAATCAACCACATATAAAACCAACTTATCTACTTAACATTTACTAAAATCAACACGATAAATGATTAGAAGTAGATCTAGAGAGAGGAAGTTGATTGGGCATTTCCATCTATGACTTCTAAAACCATCATCATTCCTTCTTGTAACCTTAATGCTTCTTTGGATAGCTTATCAACCTTACATTTGAGTTCTCTAAATACATGTTATAAGGAAGGAAATAAGATTTGGGCTCTCTCCTCTTTGATTCTATCCATTAATGGAGAAATGATTAAATTTTCCATTCTTGATTTTCCATTTTCCCAATCTACTACAAGTTTAGAGTCTCCCATCACCTAGAAGCTAATTAGTCCTTTTTCCTTTGTAATTTTGGACATCAACCAAAGGGAATATAAATATGCTTTGTTATTATAACCCTCTCCTATTGTTGCTTTGAAATTGATCATATGATGTTCTCTTAAGAAGATGATGCCTTAGACTATGGATTTGTTGGGAGCACCCTAACAAGCCCCATTGAACCTTGAACCTTTGATTTGACTATCTGTGGGGCCTTTCAGACTCTTTCTTTTTTATCTTTCAAAGGTTGAAATATCCCCCCATATGCATATCTAATCTGGTGATAGACTTGTATATGAATAACTTCTTTGTATTAAAAGGTTTTCCAATTTATTGCTAGCTAGATTTCCCATATCACTATATAAGGCAATGATTTATGGCTTCTAACTAACCTTTCCTTATGCCATTTCCCCCATCATTCATGTAGAGTATTCCCTTACCACTTACCTTTACTACCAATTAACTTCATAACCTCCTCCCATATTTATTTTGTAAATGTGCAATGCACAAACAAATGATCAACATATTCACCCTCCCTTGTACACAAGATACATCATCCTGGACCTTGCTAGGCCCAACTTTTGTAGTTATCCCATGTTAGAACCTTATTGGAAAATGATATAAATAATAATATATTTTCTTTTAGTGGGAATGTGAGCTTCCAAATTTCCTTCCAACACCATAAATCATCTTCTTCGTTAGTTTCCTTCATTTCTACCTCATAACCTAATTTTACAATGTATTCCCATGAGGCCTTATTTTTGGACCATATAATTTCATCTACCTTTGTATTCAATCTAATGGCACTATTATTGAGGTTTTGGAGATATTGTTTCCACTCCTTTGTTATCTCTCCTTGTAATCCCGAGTGTTATTATGACTTCCAACCTTGATTCCAAACTGAAGTTGTTCAAGATTTGTTGTCTTTTCTAAATATAACATGTTTTAATTCTTCTAATAGCTTGTAAAAACATATACTCCCCATCCATGGGTCTTCTCCTATTATGATCGTATCCCCGACACTGGTTTTCCACACCAACAATCTCCCTAACAAAGGATACACTTTAACAATGACCTTCCATACAACTAATCCACCTATATAATTGTTTGGTTATCTTCTGATCCATTTTCAATTGTTCTAGGTTCAATTTATTTTCCAACCATTACCTTGTTGGACATAATAATCCAGTGTTGGCATTGATGTCAAGAAGGCCAATATGGTAACATTGTGTTATGGAATGGTCATTAATGTCAACAAGGATCTATATAGGTCTATCATGTGTTATGAGTGGGCATTGATGTTAAGATGGCCAATACGATCACTGCTGGACATAATATTATGATATTGGCATTGATGCAGAGAGGGTTAATATGGTCTTATCATCTAGACAAGTCCATTCAAGACTATAACTATATTAAAGTACCCTGCTATACTTATTGCAAAAGAGTCTTGCAAAAGCATTGACCCTGATGAGGCTATTATATATGGAGCTGAAGTGGAGGATGATATCTTAAATAGATAAAGGTGTTGGCATTGTTGTCTAGAAGAACTATGTCTCGTGTTATGTCTATGTTTGTACCATCTACTGAAACAGTGAAAAACAACTCTAGCACAAACAATGAATATAGCCTTGATTATTGTGTTAAGTGCTATTATAAGAACAACCTGAAATGTTTAATACTTCAATCTATAAAAATATCAGTATTTTCTCTCCAGGCCTTATCTCAAACTTGTCTAGTATTCTCATTGGAGAAAGCTTAAAAGGAACATCGTGGAAAGTATGTGCATAATATCCACACATAGGAGAAGGAGTATTGCCTCAAGAAAGTCTCTATGTGAATGTGAACATAAACGAGATCATAACGTGGTTTAAGTGATCATCGATCACTTTACAAGATTAATGATTCTTTCCAGATAGTAGGTGATGAATTAAAGTTAGGAGAAAGCTACAATAGTTGTTAGATTCAGATCAGACTAGGATCTAGCCGTCAAACCCAAGAGAATTTGTGATCATTCGATCTGGAGCAAGATTCAATACAGACCATGGGATTGACATTAAAAGAATCAGATCAAACCTCCATCGTCCGCTCACCATGTGATTAAAACATAGCCATTGATCGAAGGAAAGGATTAGGAGTAATACTCCACCGTTGATCATGGTCAAGATCGAAGGCAGAGATACATTCTGCAAGCTAAACAACGTGAAGGATAACAAAGGGTAGACCCCCCGAAATATTATTAACTGTTGATCATGATTCCATGTGTCAAAATATTAGGGATATTAGCCCCTAGGGTATATGAGATCCGAGGTGCAACTTAGCCGTCGGAATGAATGACGAATGTTCATTCCAATCGTTGATTAAATCATATCCGTCGATGTGTAATAGGTTTAAACAAATTGTATAAAGCACCCAAA
>JASDQU010686137.1:27204-38877 GCA_032191745.1 Picea mariana | reverse complement strand
TAGTCATTTGAAAATTTGCCATTGATAAGAAATCTAAAAACCAATTATAAAAATTATAAAAACCAAATTTAAGAAGGATATATATCTTCAACAATGTTATTAGTGCCATGGCCATAACATAGGAAATTATGGTTCATGAAATATTAGGACATTATAGTTCATGGATTATTAAATCTAGATGAGTGTTAAGAATATGATAATATGGCCCTTCATAATTAAATAGAAATTTATCAATGTTAATATAGTGTAAATTAACATTAATATAAATGAGGTTTTAGCGTTTTTGATAATTAATTCTCACTAGTTTTATTTAGGGCATTCATATTGAATATTAAGTCTGGGTTAGGAATATTAAGACGAGCAACATTAAACATTCATTATTTAATCATTGTAAGTAAATTTGTAACCATTTGCGGTTTTTGTTGCAACTTAAGGAAATAACACAAAGAATCCTGATCAAGAGTATGTCATTCAGGAGAAGCCTTCTACAGAGTCGGAGAAGCCTTCTACATAGTCAAACCGAGGAAATTGAGAAGATATCCCCAGATATTATTATATCATTCCTTTCCAGTGGCTCGACTAGTAATTGATGGAAAAAAATCAAGATTCCATTCTACTATAACCCTGTTTCGACCAAGTTGCAGAACCAACATGTTTCAAATATTTCCTATCTAATTAAGGTAAATTGTTATATCTCTTATTTATATTTTAATGTTACTTATATTTTTTACTTTTAAATATTACCAGTAACATAAGTTTGGTCCCCTAAAAGAATATGGCACCTTAAACATCAGAAATAAATCCATATAAATATAAACTCATGTTAAAATGCAATGTGTCAGTATCATTGCCATTTGTTGTTGTTAGCTTCTCCAAGGGTAGTGTAACTTTTACCTTTATCACCAAAAGCTTGTGGCCTGACTACGTGAACCCATGCGCTCCATCAAGGAAGCTGCAATGTGTCAATATTATTGCCATTTGTTTCCATTTGTTGTTGTTGGCTGCTCCAAGGGTAGTCTAACTTTTACTTTCATCACCGAAAGCTTGTGGCTTGGCTACTCAAACCCATGCGCTCCCTCAAGGAAGCAATATACCATTTGCAGTGACCACCATTGATGTTACAAATCCCACACAAATCTCTGGGGAAAAAGCGTTGGAATTTATGATTTCAGATCAACTAAAGAGTCACTGGAATTGACATATCTGGAGTAGAGTAGTAGGGCCAATGTTGTTGTACTTTAATTCTTCCACAAAAGCATGGGAGCCACCCAAAATGAGACTTATTTTTGTTTGTCACTACCAACCGAGAGTGAGAGTGAAGGGTGTAATACAACACCTATCAAGTCTGAATCAAGTTTGAGAGATAGAGATGTTGATCTAGTTCTAGTCAAATTGGATGGAAATCTTTACCACCAAGACCCTTTACATACACAAATATTTTCCAAGTTGCATAGATGTTGGAGTGTAACATAAAATATAGACCGGCCTAGAGGGGGAACATAACATCATATATAACCATAGAGCAAACAAATCCCTATGCCGRCATATTYTAGAAGCACCTAAAGCACACATTTATTTTTTAGAAACTACTGTATTCTTAAATTCTGAAAATTTTGAATCTTGTTTGAAAGCACAACATAGTCCATTCTAAATATTTTCTGAAAATGGAAAGGCATARACCTTAGGCTTCTATCTTTATGAGAATATTTCAGAAAATAGAGATTAAAACGTGTAGACTAAAAGAAAGCAGAAATATACTTAAAAATATCATAAATTATATTTCTAGAATTCTTATCCACCYTATAAACTTAAATTTTCAGAGAAATTTTACATGGGGAACACAACATGAAAATAAATCTTTGCAGATAGTAGTTTATTCAAATTTTGAAAAACGTTTGGAAGCAGATATTTACTAAAAATATTAAAATTATATTTTAAAATTATACTAATGTTGGATTTCTTAGGTATCTTCAACACTCATATCATTTGCTCTGCCCCAAAGTGAATGGCCCATGACAATCAAAATGGCTCCCACCACAGTACATATGGTTTTCGGATCAGAATTAATGGCATTTTGAATAAACTTGTGTTTGGAATTTTGGGTTACATGTAGGTTAATCACGCATGATCAGACATCAAATCGATAGTCTACAATGAATCCCCCCAACTTTATGATATTTAACAAAAGGGGACTCCCTGCGGTGATATAAAGTGGTTTTTGGCTCATGCAACATGTCAATCATATAGGCTACTGCGGACCCTCCCTCGGTGGTTTCCAAAACCACTAATGAACACCGATGGAAAAAAAATTCTGCTATTAAGGATAGGACACGTGGCACGATGAAAAAAGGTATAGAAGGTACAATATATATATTTTTTCTAAAATATTTTTATTTCATATATTGCTATGACTATTGAATCGCCTGCCATGTATCGTCAAATCATCTGCCATGAGTTATCAAATCAAGACTTGCCAAGCTACATTAAGCTATAATGCCAAACCATCAAAATACAAATACATGTATGGTTAGATGTATGCACATGGTTAGTACAATGAGTTCAACTTAGCACTCATTTTCTACCTATTGTCATCATCAAAAGGATCGCTTCACATCCAAATATAGTTTGACACATTGTAATGCAATCATGAAGAATTATTACGCCAAAGTCACAACAATTGAAGTATTTTTCATCAACATAAATTCTTGTTCTATCTCCATTTTAGTTTTCAAGTTAGATCATATGAAGGTCTTGTCATCCATAGAAGGTTGAATTTACAGGATTCTATCAGATTCATGCCAAAAAATTATTTTAATGTGTTAATCATGAAAATGGGCATTTGCATGATTAATCATTATCATTTTTTTCTATTTATATGAAGCAGTTTCTACAATATTGGCTCATATCGAGCATTTAGATCGGTTCTTATTTTTTTTTTATGGCAAGTTTCATAAGGTATGGTGATTGTATAAGCTATTTTGTCATATGAAACTAATGTAAATAAACTTGTAACAATTGATTTATATTGGAAATATCAAATTTTAAGGCATTATAATAACATTCAAGGGCTATAAAAGAAGCAATAGAGGATTTGAAAAAGAAGAGAGGTAAGGGGGGATTTCAACAGAAAAGAGGGTTGTAATCTCTTTGGTAAGTTTGTGGGGTTATCAATTCTGTAATTTTTCATCGATTAGAGAGATCCATTGGATTCATTTTTTTTTTATTATTTTGAATAAATCCTTGTTTCCTTTCTATTTTTAGTATTAAGCTTCTTTAAATCTCATGTTTGTTCTTCTTTATGTAATCTTAAATGGAAACTTCACAATTTGGTAGTACATCCGCTGTGTAATGAATATTTTGTCAAGTCTTATTTTGAGAAGAGATGTGATGGTTACGCTCATTTGCAAGAAGATGATTACAATGAGACTCTGAAGGCCTTTTTATGATAAACATGAATGAAAAAACCCTAGACATCCAAAAACCTAATCCTTGGAGATGAAGTGCCAAAAGTCACGTGGGCTCCGTTGGGGTAAGTTAGTAAATTAACTTCCCGAGGTCGTAACGTTTGCATACAATCTCCGTTTTAGGTGTGTGATAGCCCGTTGGAAAGGTATTTTCGAGGATTACACATTATACCATCAAACTTTGAATTAGTCTATAGTTTGATTGTGGAAATCCAAGAAAACACTGTTTAGAGCCCCAAAACGACCCTGAAAGTACATAAAGATGTACTGACATGAAAACTTTCAAAATAAGCCAGTTGGAATAGGTGGGCAACCACCAATATCCACCTGGATGCTATGTAGGGATTCAAGACAACCCTGTAAGTGTAGAACCCACAATTACAAAGAAACATCCCCATTATAGAGAAACACGTTGAACTGAAAACTGTTCAAATGAGCCAGTTGGAATCTGGAACAGGTGGGTGGCCACCAATATTCACCTGGATCAATCCTCCACCCTTAGGAATCAATGGTCTCCATTACGTTGAGTTCCCGAGGAAGAGGGGAAAGCGTTTTCAAAATCTGAATCTTGGTGAGCTACGTGCCTTGTTGGAGAAGTTGTGCTGCTTGGTTCGTGTAAGGATGTCACAAACCTGTTGTTGGCGGGGTTGAATCTGTTCCACCAACCTGTTGTCTCTAGGTTTGATGGGGTATTGAGTAGGTACCATCGTAGGTGAAGAAAAATATCTGCAATTTGTTGTTGTTGGATAGAAGTTGTTGAGGTTGCAATGGTTGTAGTGGCCTTCTGTGCATCCTTTGAATAGACTGTGAAGAGGATGAATTTTGCAGTATGAGAGATTACCTTGCGGCACTATTTTGGTGGAATAGTAGTCAGAACTACCTCTAGTATCCTGTAGAGATGACCCCCCAGAGTAATAATTACACTACGGGGTCGAGACTTATAAACATCATGAAGTTTCCACATATATGGTTGGACCAAAAGAACATCACAGACATCAAGAGGGGAAACATAACAAACTACCTCAACCTTGAATGGTTGGATGCCATAGGACAGGTGACACTGTTGGCTAACATGGAGATCTCTTCCCTTGTGAAGCCACCCAATGTTGTATGACTGTGGGTTTGGTGTTGTCGACAACCCCAACTATTTGACGACCTCAGATGAGATGAGGTTCTTCTGGTTGTCATTATTAACAATGAAATATAATGGGGTCCCCTTCACCCACATCTGTGAAGGGAAGAGGTGTCGCCCCTCTTCAGGATCTACTGGTTCTTTTGGTTGAATTTTTGTGGTCGCGAAAATAGTATTGGGGTCTGCGTCGATGATCTATCAGTTTGCAATATTTTCTGGATCATATTCTAAATCAGGGTTCGACTCCTTGTCTTTGACCTCGACCACCAATGATTGTTTTGAGCAACATTCATCGGTGTTGTGCCACGAGATTTTATGGAAGTCGTACCACTTCCCAGTGTCATTATTCATCTTTCATTTATCATTCTTTTCCTGTGTCTTGGACTAGTTGTCTAGAGGCTATTGGTTAGGGTCATCTTTACCATGCTTTGGTTGTTTCAGATTTGCAGACCAAAACTCCCATTTGTTCTGGTGCCTAAATTTCTACTCGATTTTGACAACATATCGATAGACAACTCCCAATGATGAGATGTTTAGAAATCCATTTCGGTTTCGATGTACCTATGCATAGCCCCATGGTATTTCAGAACCAGATGTCGCTCAGAGTCTTTGATACCTATCTTGGTGTGAAAGGTATGGAAATTATTTGTGAACTATGACATTGTTTGGCTCTTCTCTTGCCACAATGTGGTCCATCTCATGTACTGGTCTTCATAGTTATCAACCAGGTAGTGTTGTTCCTTGACCACATCCATAAAAAAATACTAAGAGGGCTCGACCCCATATATTCCAAATTCCTCTGTGGAACTTTTCTCTCAGTAAGTTTCCCACAGATGTTTGACATGGGGGAGAGCCTTGAGGAGTGCGAAGGTGATCTTTTACCCATTGGAAAAATTGTGAACAGAGAAATAACCTTCTAGCAGATTTAACCATTTTTCCAAGGCATCCACATCTATTTGACCTTCAAATATGGGAATATCAAAATTAAATTGTACCTTGAAAGGAGAGGTTCCTCCAAAGTGGTTKCTTGATGAAGATGTGTCTGTTGTTATTGGAAGCCATTGAAGGATGTGGGAAAAGTTCTCCATCATTTCGTCCCTCTATCACGCAACAACTTGCTCAAGAAACATGTTAATAAAATCTTCTGCACCGCCGTTTTTCTTTTTTTCCGCGATAGAGGGTTTCTTGGGCATGCGAGAGCGATTTTCCTCAAGACAGGCAAGCTCGAGACCCAACTTTCTATACTCAGACCTCGTCGAGGACATGCACTGAAAAACGATAAAAAACAACCTACTATGATACCATTGATTCAGATTATTTTCAAAATGAAATGAAAGTAGAGATATTACAATGAAATACCCATAAAAATTGCCAGAAATAGAGAAATACAAAAATACATGATTTCTATTAATGAAAGAAATGTACAGAGACTGTAAAAATACAGAGTGCAAGACTCGCTAGAATGGTGGTTTCTTTATCTATGAGAAGATATGTGATGACTACGCTCATACAAAAGAAGATGATTACATTGAGGCTCTGAAGGATTTTTTATGATAAACATGAATGCAAAAACCCTAGACATCCAAAAACCTAACCCTAGGAGATGAAGCGTCAAAATTCATGTGGGCCCCATTGGGGTAAGTTAGTACATTAACTTCCCGGGGTCGTAACTTTTTCATACGATCTTCGTTTTAGGCATGTGATAGCACATTGGAAAGGTATTTTCGAGGACTACACATTTTGATGTCAAAGTTTGACTCAGACTACAATTTGACTGTGGAAAACCAAGAAAACACTGTTTAGAGCCCCAAAACAACCCTAGAAGTACAAAAGATGTACTGACATGAAAAATTCCAATATAAGCGAGTTGGAATAGGTGGGAGGCCACCAATATCCACCTGGATGTTGTGTAGGGATTCAAGATAGCCCCGTAAGTGAAAAACCCACAATTACAAAGAAATGTCTCCATTACAGAGAAACATGTTGAACTGAAAACTGTCCAGATGAGCTAGTTGGAATTTCGAACATGTGGGCGGCCACCAATATCCACTTGGATCAAATCTGATGCAAAAGACGACATTGAAAAATTCTTCCTCTAGCTCCCACAAATGGTCTCCAAAGTTTGGCTCTCCTTATGTCTTTTTTGCATAAACTAACTTTGTTCTCCAAAATCCTGCATAAAAATGGCTTTTCCAACCTTATTCTCATGGAAAAACAAGATTTTTTATATAAAATTTGAGTTGGGAACCAAATCCCAACTTCTCCCCAATATCTAGCCTCAATCTGGGCTCCAGATCCTCGAAAAATTGGTCAAATCCCTTTAATATTGGAAACAATATATTAAAAAAAATCTTAACATATAGTCAAAACCCACTTGCGCTCGCTCTAGTCTTCCACTCCTGGTCCTATGGTACCCATGTGGTCAGCGCCTGGTCGATATTTATCCCTTGTCGACCAATGCTACTCTCCAATACTCTAGACCATATCACAACAAAAACATAATTTGTTGTTTAGTGGTTAAGAACCACCTTTAGCTCAGACGGTTGGCACATTTTGTGAAGTCATTGCCTATGTAGAAGGTCGAGGGTTCGAGCCCGATGGAGGCTTGAAGTATTTTGAACCAACCCATATTTTCATGATCCAGGGTGCCACGTGGCTCCCTGTGATTGGGCCATATGTCACCATTTCATTGGCTCGAGCCACGTCAGTTGCCCAGTGGATTGCCATGTCACCTGCTTTGTCAGTTGCATAGTTAGTGCTAGCTCACGATCGTATTGACACGTGTCACCACCATAGTCTACCACCTATCGGCCAAGTCACTGCCATCCTATCATCTGTACTACCATGCAACAAGATGTCACTGGGCCATGTCATCATACTGACTGCCACGTGTCAGTGCATATAGTTTAGTCACCTGCCACATTAACACCCGAAAATGTTAAATCCTCCTGACACGTGTCAGTCTCTGGTGCTTCCACATCAACATGATGTCATTCTAACATCATCTGCCACGTGTGGGTTGTACTGTTAACATCAACAATACAGACTGTTGACTTTGACCTTTGACTTTTTTGTTGTTTGGAGAAAATTTCAGAATGCAATATCTTCACCATACAGAGTCCATTTTCGAAAAATAATATACCACTGAAATCAACATGATGAACACTACACGATGGTGCTAGTTTCGTCTGAATCCAAGAACTTTGAATTTTTAGCCTTTTTGGATCCATTTTGGATCAGGTATGGAGTGCAGTGGACAAGAAAAACACCTTGGGGTGTTGCTTCAACTTGGTATTAGCAGTAATTACTTGGTTCAGTAGGAAGCATATTTCTGTAGCACTCAGTTCAATAGACACAAAGTATATGGAAGTGAGTATGGATATTTGTGAAGCCAATTGGCTTTGCAAATTGCTTACATGTTTATTTGATCAGGAGTTGGAGCCTATAGTGATATACCACGATAATCATATTTGTATCAAACTCTTGAAGAATCTAGTATTACATGACAGGTCTAAGCATATAGAGATCAAATACCACTTCATTCGAGATAGGATATAGAAGGGAGCAAATAAGCTTCAACATATTTCCACATATGAGCGGGTTGCGGACATTCTCACCAAACCATTGGTTAAAGGGAAGTTTGTGTTCTTCAGATACAAACTTGGAGTGGTGCATAATATCTTCCTCGCTAAGAGTGATGTTGATTTTTATAGCATCATGCATGTATTTTCACATAGGTCTAAGTGTCTAGACATGTGGAAATCGTCAAAATCCTTCTACCTTGAGACTTTAATTTAATTAAAGGAATTATTGAAGTAAAATAATTTTTTTAATTAGATGAGTTTTATTTAAAGAAATTCTTTAATTAGCATTAGTGAATTAAATAATATTCATTGATTTCAAGTGAGGTGAGAAGTAATCTCAATCATCAATCACTTTAGAGATTAATTTTAGGTCATAAGTCAAGATTATAAAATAAAGGCTGTGGTGAAGGAGAAATAAACTTGACATATTGATACTGAACAAAGAAGGACTTTTTCTTAGAGTATTGGATCAAGAAGGAATGTGATTCAAAGAGATCTCAGATAGGTGAAGAAGGACTTCCATCTAGAGATAAGGTTAGGGAGAAGACATAATAGAGGCAATTGCAAATGGGTTTCAGTTGATTAAAGTCGTAGTAGTAGGATCATGTTGTTCAAAGTTTCGTACAATATTTGAGTGCATTTCCATGGGTGTAACGTCCCTAAGATTAAACCGAGAAACATTACTACGCAAAATACACATAAAAATCGAAATTTTCTCTGCTAATTAATTTTATGTAGCTTATCAACCACGGTTTATACACATAACTACCTAGATTATGTTACCCATAATTAAATTCTTCTACATCATTCTAAATGCACATGAATATAATAAAACATCTATAACAACACTTAAAACCATTCTGATTCACATAGTAAATGCACAACCATGAAGCTCATAAAATAACTTTGCAAAATAGATGAACACTTATTTTTAAAGGAGATTTTGTGCAACCAGTTGCTTGGGAAGGACATTCTACCAAACTTTAGCCTTGTTGTTCTATATTTCAACAAGAAGTCACCCCCGAGTTAGGGATAAGAATCCACAAGAGAAGGTTGCCTCTCACAGTCCACTCACAACTCACTATCACACAACCCACTAGTATTCTCCTTACAATTGTCTTGAATTTCCTCCATATCTTTTCCCCTTGACCTTCCCAACCCATAGAATGTACCCCTTCACTACTCTCAGTCCATCAGGCGTCCCATTAGTTTATTAGGGTCTCTTTAGTTCAGGTATCTAGGAATATCTCTGTTGAGAACTCAAGAGAATTCACTGCCATAAAAACCATCAACAAAAACAACAACAAACACTTGTTGATATAGTGCAACTCAACCCGAAGTTCACTCTTCAGGCCTGACAACCTAGTGATTCGATTTCTAGCTCCAAAATGATTGAAAAATGATTCAACATGCTCCAGAATTAACCCAACCTTGTTGCTTCATCTTCCAAGCTCTTCTACTCTTTTCTCTGCTTGTTGTTCATGAAAAAATGAATGTCTTTTTTTTTCATGTTACTACCCATACGAATTTCCTTTTTTCTCCCAAGACATTTGACTTTTCACTCTACCCAAAGTTGATTGTGTTTCAGCCCCATGTTCTCCAATAATCATAGGATGTGACTCTCACACCCACCCCATGGCAGGTAATGATTGGGCTCTCATACACTCAACTAGAAAATAGAGGGTTTCCCCAAATGATAATAAAATTCAGAAATATGGGTTTGAATTAATACCCATAATTAATTTCCCCCTTGGGTCCCTCTTAGACACTCCCTAGGAATTCCCCTTTTTCTTGTGGATTAATCAGCCCCCATCCCTTTCCATATTTCCAACAACCGGGATCACATCATATTTATTAAGATTCAGAAAATACATTTCGCATATTACATCGCTTGACCATAGTCACACTCATATTTACATTATGCATTAATTAAACTGAGGATTATAGTGGGGATGTTACAACGGGTCTTAGTGGATACATGTGCGTATACGAGAGTTTTCTTAAGGAAAGTCACGTACATCTCGGGAAGCATGAAAGTACAAGACTGTACAACAACACATGAGATTGTTAGAGTTTGTAGGTATTGTCTAAGGATTTTTGTATTTCTCTGTGGGCCATTATCCCAGATACAAGAGTCCTTGTAAACTTTGAAGTTATTTGAATGATAAGCTTAGTTGATGGGCGTAATATATTTATGTATGGTGATTGAGATTTTGGTTTCCAATATTTCTTCCACTATCTTTATTTGAGTAGAATATTCCAACAAATATATGTTGTTTTGTGATACACTAATTTAATTTACAACAAGGAAATCACTGGATATCAAAATACCTAGTTTTAAGAGTAAGGATTTCAACACATCTATGAATCTGTATGAAGAAGGAGAGAGTCGACCACTCGAAAAAAAATCACCAGAAAAATTGTTTTGATGTAGAGTAATTTAGCCATTAAAAAAACTTGCAGGAATCATTTCTAAGATAAATATCTATGTTTCTTTCATGCAAGTCTATCAGGGAAGTAGTCACTGTTATCGTATGTTGATCACATCACATGAAATTTGAATTTTGGTCGATATTTGACCATTGAGTTCAATATTATGTGTGATGAAGGCGCGGAAAATGTTCATAGTGTTGTCATGTGGTAGGATAATTATGCAAGAGCCGCTCTTGTGAGATAAGTGATATCTTCACYGTAGTAGGTAAATATTTTAGTGTGATGCATGAGGAACTTACTCTTACAAAGATTTTTCACTTTGAAGTTTGAAGTTTTAGCAATATGTGCAAAAGTGACGTGAATACAATGTTGCACAATTTAGATTTTGTTTTAAACATGATTTCATTATGCATGTTTTAAAGGGGTCTTTGGGAGGTTTCAAATGAAAAGGGGTGGGAATTTGTATTCTTGGGTTAAAAAGTTTTGAAAAATCATCATGTAATATAATATTTACGATAATGTGATAATGTCGATAATGTAATTGAAAGTAAAAATGTTGTAGTAATATTGTTATTGAAAAATAAGATGGGGTGTATTTTTGGTGCTATTTGATGCTCTAAGTTACAACCTTATTCAAGAATTTAATTTGAAATATGATATTAGTATGTTAATTTAATTAGTCAAACAAATGTTAGAGGTATCTTGTTGAAGTTAGTTCAAAATTCCAACAAAATAATAAGTAATGACATGAAACCTCCAAGCAATGACATGGAATAATATTGGTCCTAGTTTTTAAACGAGCTTATATTTTAAGTATATGATTCATACCAAGGAATGATGCTAACCTTGATGATATTGTAAAATATTTGGAATACTTGTTGTACGTGAGTTGAAATGATGTAAAATGAACATATGTTTGTAAGACCTACTTGGGCATGCATACTTCATTGATTGGTCCAAGTTGAAAAGCCTAATAATAGGCATCTTGTTATCCCAAATATTTTTTTAAAACCTTATTATTCAAGCATGTTTGTTGTAGCCCGATAACACATGACTATGA
>JASDQU010686137.1:9268-20400 GCA_032191745.1 Picea mariana | reverse complement strand
TGGAACAGGCATGTGGGGAATGAGGGTCTGTGGGCAGTGAGCGTGGGAGATTCCTGGGAGAGCTTTCTTCCTGGTGGATGTGTATGTGCTATCTTCCCTGTAACCTCAGCCTAGCCTAGGATTCCTTGCCTTGGGGTGGAGCTCGGTCCCAGCTCGGGGGTGACCCACTATTGAGCTGATGAACAGTGTGGTCTAAGGCTAGAAGGTTCGTGGAAGGCTTGCACTTGGTTGGTGAATTCTACAACTGTTCAAAGATAAGTATCTTAACTATGTTTTGTCACATTTGGCATGACTGTGCTGTTTATGTATCATGTTTTCCGCTGTGTAAATGAAGTTACTGTTGAATGCTATGGCTTGTTTAATTGTAGCAGTAACTTATATATTTTACTCTGAGAATTAAGTGTGTTTAATTGTGTTAAATGCATGTGGTTATAATTCCTGTACGAATTAAGTAAACATTCATGTATAGAATGGTAACTGAGAGGTTTGGAAACCCCGATAGTGAAAGGGTACACTACAAATATATTTTACATTAGTTGTCAACCCAAGGATCATACAAATTTTAGAGGTGATGTGCAAAGTATATGTAGAGTGCACTGACAAGAACTTAGGTATAAACTAGTCAAGGGGTTTAATGCATAAAATCTAATTGTAGTTTGTGTATGGGAATTTGACTTGCATGAAAAAATTAAGCTACTTGTATGAATGGAAGCACACCAAATGAAGAGAGCAGCTAATCTATATGCAATAAAGAAATTTAGTGAAAGAAAACACATTGAGTTGTAAGAAGAAATCAAAATGATTGCAAAGAAGAGAAACTAATTTTGTTTCATGAAAAAAATTGCATGGAAAAGGATGGACTATTGCATGGAGTAAATGAACCTAATTACACTTAACCCTTGATCCAATATCAATTTGTTTTGTTATCGTATTAAATAATGCTAACCTCATGAAAAGATAGGTAAGAAATTCAAGAAAATTTAACTAAAATTATCCTACAAGAATTTTCTATAGGAACTGTGACAATTCTATAGGTACTATAATAGTCCTACAAGAAACTTCTACAAGATAATGAAAAGAGTCATAAAGAATTTGTAAAAAAACTTCCAAAAAATGGACAAAGCTAGACTAAGATGCAATGAGATGCAAGCAAGATTTGTAGCCCTGCAAATATGCCATTGATCATCCCAATGGACTTCCAACCATTTTTACAGTAAAACCTGCAGTAAATTATAGTTGCTAACCATCTAAACAAAAGTTAGATATTTATGTGCATAACTATCAAATCCTTTAAGAGAAATAAAAAAATTGATTTCTTAACACACTAACATGAAAGAGAACAGGGTCCTTGAGCCCTCTTGAGTGGACCCTACCCAAGCAAAACAAGGAACCTCTAAAATCTCTAATAAGATAGGAACAAAGGAATTTTTATTAATCAATATCAATTGTACATAATGGGCATAGCTCCAAGTCTCAAAAATATTTCTTCAGCAAAAACTAATGCAATATTCATATTTTTGATATTCTTCCCCTTAATCTCTACACTAGAGGCCTATTTATACAATTTGGAACTCGACCTCTTCCCTTGGATCAATAAGGTAACAAGGGGGCACCCCATCCTTCCTCAATATCTTCATATTTTTGAGCTTTAGTCTGCAAGGAGTAGTCATCAATATACTAGCAGCGCTCCCAGAGGTAGGTGGGGTACAAGGCTTCTTAATTCTTGGGACCTTCCTCTTCTTAAGGGGAGTTCGAATTGCTTGATTAGTGCTACACACATATGTTACCATGAATATTAGATAAAAAAGGTACCATTACTCACAAAATTCCATCTTCAAAACCATTCATTTAAGAAACATGAAAAAATACCCATAACTACTATTAAATATGGTCAATTTAAAGAAAATTATTAGGTATATCAAGGTCAAAACGTGTCTATGATGGGCCTTCTAGATAGGAAATGTTAAGGCCCATCATTACCACCCAACTGAAAATATTACACATCCTTGTGCAACAAAATTGTCTTCCTTCTCTCACTGTTGTTGTTGTTGTTGTTGTCCATTGAATTTATGTCCACTGTTATGTTGTTTCTCAATGTCCTGTTGTTGTTTCCCAACATCCTGCTACTACCCACTATCATGTTGCTCATTGTGCTCCTTCCTAACATCCCATGATATGTACCTGGTGATTGATTATTTTTCATGGTATCCCTTGGTATTTACTATCTCTTCCCACTCTGCCTCTTCTTTTTCTCTATTGATATCATCCATTGGTGCAACAAGAAGGAGGAGAGGGGGGTTCATTCTTATCCCAATCCACTTGGTCTTCAGTTTTCTCATGGTCTCTTGGTACCAAGGTGTTATGAGGAAGGAAATTTGTAAATCATTTGACGATTGAGGTTCTATTACTTGTATATTGTGAGGAAAGGAGTGCTACCTCTTGTGGCAAGCTTATGTTGCTTTCTTGCCCAAGAGCCTTAAGGTGTCCTCTAGGTGTGCCATTGCTTCCACCTATTTGGCCACTTAGATTGAAATTATCCCCTTGCCTGTGGAAATGCTGCTATGACTATATATGACCTCTCATGGCTTTGATGCTTCATCTCTAATCCATAGGGGACTATCGAGTTCATCTTCCTTATACCTCTTCAACTCAGCTACCCTCATTTCTTCATGTCTCAACCAAGATGTAAGAGCCATAATTTGAAMATCCACTACATATGGATTTGSGTTCCATTTGTAGGGGTGTGGGAGGAYGAWATTGWGTAAGTAGAACTCACACATCATTTCCTTCTCTTCCATGTTGTATTTTTGATACACACCCATGAAATCCTTAGGTGTGTCTAGGTTATATCTCACTTGTTGGGCTAGACTTGCAATTTGATTCTTATGCCAATTCTCCTTCAGGAACAAGGAATATACTATAGCATATTGTCTACATTCTAACATCTCCAGGGATAATTTGGTTATGGTATCCATGGAAGCTTCCATGATCTATATTCTTTCATTTTTGACAACCAACTCCCTCTTAGCTTCATCCAGTCTTTGTTTTATTTCTTATTTTCGACCTTGATTTTTTGACTATATTCCACCTTCTGCATGGTCATTATTTGAAATTTATCTTGAAGGTGCTGAAGTTGTCTTTCCATTTCTTCAGGGGCCTCTCACTTTTGCTTCACTTTGCTGCTTTTTTCCATTCTTTTCCACTTTATGGCTTCAACCTTGGACTTCTCTAGTTCCAATAAGGTGGCATAAAGGAGTTGTTCTATTGGTGTCTTAGTCTTGGAAGTCCCTTCTATTGTCAATGGATTTTATTTTGGGGTTGATGTTTCTCCTTGAGGTTTTTTCCTTTAGATTTCTAAATCTTTTGTGGACTAGGGGATTCCTTTATTTCCTCGATTTTGATTGGAGTGGAGAGGAGAGTAATCAACTTTGGAATCCCCCGCTTTTGAATTTTTCTGATCCTGTAGGACCTCCTTCTTTTATGTTGAATAGGTTAAGCACTTGTGATATTCAATGGTATGATAGATGGGGTTCTTAATGTTGCTAAGGTGCCAACCACTTCCTTTTCCTCTTTTCTAATTTTAGTTTCTTCTTTTTTTGATGTCTTGAGGACCTTGGTCTGCATGTTTTCTTGGGTTTATAAACCTTCTCTTCTTCTTCTTTCTCTTGGCTTTGCTATCTCATTTTTTATTGTACCTACACAAATGATTGCTTGTTCATATCTACAAAGTTTTCTCATAAAAATATGTGTTCCATATTCCTTAAGACATTTGATACTATCTGTTACAACAAATTTTGCCTCACTCCATGTAACAACCCTTGATTATTAAGTATAATTAATTTAATAATATAATCCTAAAAGATTAGCTAAACTATATTTATTTATTAAAATAACCTTAACTAATTATTTGTTATTAATTAGTTATTCTTGATTATGATTAATTTAAGTATACTTAACTCATTAATTAATATGGTTAATGATTGATTTAATTATTAATTAATTAATTAATTAATAAAGTATTAAATAAGAATTGGATAGAAAAATATAATGTTTAAATTGAGTTACGTATCCCACAAGGGATAACGTATTCAATACGTGGATAATATATTTAAATGAATGGATAAGGTATTTAATAATGCGATAAGGTATTTGGTGGGGGAGTTAATGAAAGGAAGGCGGTGGAGGAGGAATAAGAGGGGGAAAGGAGTTTGGAGGAGGCATCATTCTACGGGGGAAGTTGGCCATGATTTTGGGGAGAACTCTGAGTATTGGACAGAGGGAGAAATTTTGTGTTTGGATTGACACAGTGGACCAGGGTTGCTAGAGGTTTTGGGCTCGGAGGGCCAGGATATCCGTAGATATCCTGGAGCTAGGTCGTTTTCCTAGTTGGTAGGGTGGACAATAGTTTTGGGAAATTTTTATGTGTTTGCAACAGGACTGGGCTGTGTAGCAGGTAGCAGGAGAGCAGCAGCAGCAAGGCAGCTGGCAACAGAAATAGCATTAGAACCAGGTACCCTGTTGAATTATGCATTTATTTATTCTACTATGAATTCGTTAATATTTGATGAATTTAAATTGCTGAAGTTGCTGGTATGAAGATCGATATTATGCTGAATAAGATATTGTTTTAGTTAAAAAATAATTGCTTGTAAGGATAACAATGCTTAGATTTATATTTTGGGCATTACATTTGTTATCAGAGCCCTGGTTCAAATCTGGAACCAAGGGCCTACCCACCTACTTAGAATCAACCTAGAAACAAGTCAGAAAACCCTAGAAACTGTTGTAAGTTTGAAGGAGGCCTGTTCACCTTCAGACCTGTAAGAAGCTTAGCCTGCAAAAGTAAGGAGTGAAATAAACTGGAAACAACCCAGAAAACCCTAAAGTTTCCACTAATAAGAAATATGGGATAGCTTAAGGTGTAGCAGGGAGGAGTGGAGCTGTTTCATCCTCCCATCTCTGGTTTCAGCCTCCAAACCACCTGTTTACTTGGAACAACTTTCACCTGCAAAGGACCAAGAAAGACATCATAAAGGAAGCATTAGACGGGTCAGAATTCTAAATATGAAAACAAAGAAACAAACTTAATTTAAAAACAAAATATGTTCGGATTATATCTTGTTCCATTGAATAATATATATATATATATNAACAGGACTGAACTGTGTAGCAGGTAGCAGCAGGAAGGCAGCTGCCAACGGATTAGCATCAGTGTTAAGGTACTCAATTCGAATTTAGAATTTATGCATTACTCATTGATAAATTTTAATTTTACTTGCATAATTCTTCTTTTATGAATCTGGTATAAATTGTTGTACATTTGGTAGGATTTGGTAGAATTTTTAGATTTTATTTTAAAACCAGTCATTACAACAACCAAGGGAGAACACATGCACGTTTGGATGATGAAGGAACTGACATAAAATCAAAAGGATTTATTGTTATAGGTGAAAAACAATTGGCTCATGGAGATAGCCAACATGAAACTATAGAGAGGCATTTTGATGAAATGCTTATCAAGTGGAATGAAGAGATATAGTTGTTGGAGAGTTGCTGATAGGACCTGAATCAGAACGAGGAGAAAATACAGCCAATAAAAGGACATGTTCACATATGTCTAGCAGTGGAAGAGAAATGATTATTGCATGTAAAGAAAAGGAGGTAAATTTTAAATTTAATTTTCATCTGGAAATTGCAGGCATACCAGTGGAAGATGAGCATGACGTGAGAGTAGCATCTAAACTACTTCCTAAGGAAGAAGGTAGTCCTCAAGTGTTGAATATTGGGAAAGAATTAAATTTTCTGGAAAGATGGCTGACTAAAGATGAAGACTACAGAGAATATGCAGACCTGATTTAAGGAAAGGAGAAAATGAATGTGTCAAATAGAGGTGGCACAGGAGAAGGAAATCAGAGAAAGAATCCTGAAGATATAATTCAAGACATGATGCATCAATTAGTGGACAAAAAAAACAACAAAATTCAACAAAGAGAAGGCATCAACAAATAACAGAGTATGTACCAGCCAAAGGATAAGCTGGACAAAGAAATTGAGATGATAATGGAGCTGATGAGGAAGATGTCTCAGAAGAAGAAGACAATAGCAAGGAAGAAAATCAGTGTCGGGAAGCAAGTGACAACAACAAATTGTGAAAGCAAAGCCAATGGGGCATTGTAACATAAAGTGTGGAAGCTAGGAGAAGTACAAGCAACATAATAGAGAAGAAGATGGAGCAAGTGGAAGGCTTCAATACAAAGTTTGGGACCTTGGAGGGTTTCATCATCATATGAAACACATGATCAGGAGATCATGAGTATTTTCAACCTTGGGAGTCTGATGCAGGAGCATCTTGCTCCAAAAAAAATTGTTGTATATTTGGTTAACCTAGGGGGTCTTATGTTTGCTAAGGATTTGATTTCTTAATAGGAAATTATGTATGTTTGAGTGGTTTGAGTGAGGAATATGTGTGTGAGTTTTTCTTGTAAATGTTCTCAATTATGTGAGAACATGAGAGATATTAGGCTTGTGGAGATCTCATGAGAATCTTAGGGATTAGGAGATCCTAGAATAGGGATTTAGTTGAGTGAAAAGTGGATCAGAGAGGATCCTTAGGAGTCTATTGAGGATTTGTTGGATTTGAACCAGAAACAATTCAAAATCCCTTTTGTATATTATTGTAAGCCTAAGAGGCATAAAGGGGGCTGGAAAGACATAGAAGATTAGGGCTAGACATCGAAGATGGTCAATTGAATGTTAATTAGGCCAGGGATAGGTATGGCCAATGAATGTTAATCAAGACAATAGAATGAGGATTGCAGTTTGTTGATTTAATCCAGACAAAGGAGGGCTTGGGAGCCTGTGTAACTATGTGTAATCATATATGAAAGGAAAATAATATGTTTGAGTATCACTGAAAAGCCTCTGTATTCGGGTCTATTTATCTGTGTATGGTATACCTATGTGAGGAAGAAGGGTAGGTCTGTGCATATAGTTGAGACTGTGTAATTGCAGGTGTAGGGTTGTATTGCAGGGCCGAGAAAAATAACTCTAGAGAAGAGGCCTGGTGAAATCCCTTGTTCTAGTTGAGATCATAAGGATTATTCCATTGAGCATCAATCACAAGAAGGATCGATAAACCTATAGAATGGTGGAGACGAGAGGATTCATGATCACGGGGTAAGCTACAACAGCTGTGTGATCACCTCACCAGTGAATGATATCCATTAGATCACAATCGTGCAAGGAAGAGGTAAGAATGAACGTCGATCGTTCATCATTCCGATAGAAACGTTGCACATCGTCCGAACGAGAGAAATGAGTAAATTGATAATCAGTTGAGTCGCAACCGTCATATATGGAGGTAGAGAGGAGGACCGCCGAGTCAACGACTGATTAAGTCGTGATCGTCAGATCATGTTGAAGACATATCAATGGATGAGAATGATTGCAGAAGTCCAAGGGAAAGTTAAAGAGGGGGGTATTTCACTTCCCACAATCAATCGAGATCATAGATCTCCATCGGGAGGTAGATCAACGGTCTATGTCGATTCTGTTACCGGCGATCAACTTTCCATTGCGGAATTTGGGATCGGGTTTAAACATCATGCTAGTTGTGGCTCCACAATCCATTGTATCCGTCGGATCTGGGGGAAGACAGATCTATGACGTAGATTGAAGGAGGATGTAAGGGACGTGGTCATAACACTTGGATACTGGAGGTAAAAAGAAAGATGGAGGAAGTAAGGATTGGGTGCTAATTAGCATCCAAAGGATTAAGCCAAGGTAGTAGCATTCAGTCACATGGATGGGAAGCAAAGATCCTTCGAACTAGGTATGTTAAACAAAGTTTAGTGCCTCTATGTTAAATTGTGGCATGTAGATATTCGATCCTGTTAGTGATCAAATCAGAGAAGGAGCAGATTGATCCTAGGCACCATGTTAAGGGTTTAGAGCACCCTAAGATAAATCGGGTCACAATAGCTGTGGGATAAGCGAGTTGGATTTGGATCTGGTCCAAGCTTATGGGAAAATTTGGTCGGATTCATATATGACTTGCATCATAATACCATTCTCAAAATGAAGAAAAATTCTTTAAAAATACATTATATGGAAAACCAAAAATATACTCCTTAAAATTTTAATAAAATGAATTTATTTATTTATATTCATGATAGTAATTACTACTTTTTATTTAATTTGTTAGTATTATCCATTATCATAATTTATTTGTTTATCTAATATATTAATATAATAATAGTAATAATAATAATCTATTTTTAAGGTCACGACCAAGCCACACCAAATTGGTGTATAAGACCCCCTAGTTTGTGGGACAAGGGACCCCCTCTGCCCAATGATTTGACTGGTAAAGTCTACGGAGGTATACATACCCTACCCTCCTCTGGATTTGAACTTGTGACCTCTTAGGAGGAAACACATGTTCTTAACCATTAGGCCCACTCAAGCTGTATACATTATCATCATTTATTTATTTATCTCTCACTTTGATAATTTCTATTTTAAAGTTGATATTTTCTATTTTCTATTCTATTTTAATTATTATTATCATCGTTTATTTATTATCTAATATGTTGGTAATTTTTATTTTTTATTTTAAGGTTGATCATTTTTTTTTTAATTCTATTTTAATTAATATTATCATTAGTTATTTATTTAACTTCAAGGTTTAAGGTCGATAATTTCTATTTTAAAGTTGATACTTTTGTTTTAATTTTTTAAATTATTTATTCCTCCAATTGATATTTTCTATTTTTTTTTTTAATTCTATTTTAATTAATATTATCGTTTATTTATTTATTCTCTCTTATTGTAGTACAACATTGTAAATATACAGAAGTGTGGCCATGCACAGTTCTTCAATACTACACACTAATACATATTACTAACTATGGTTTCATAAGCCCATGTTTAATAACATTGGCAGAACTGGAACTCATACGATTGTAAATAAATACTAGAGGACTATACCGCATCCTAAAACCCTGTGGACATCAATATCCCCAAAATGGTTTCTGATGGTAATTGCTCAAATAATGAAACCAATCGAAGCTACCCTCTAGGGCATCTTCATGCTTTCTGTATCGATTCCTCTTTCTTGTTTTATTGTCGCTTCCTACAAAAGGTTAAATTAAATGACTGGGACAATGGATATCATTCAATTCAATCTTACTCATTCTGATAGAGTGGATGAATTTTTTGCTAGTCATTTTGTTCATTATCTACAATGTTAGAATCTGCTCCACATCTTGGCACAAGAAATCTTGGGATCTTACGATACCAAATTCTTCACTTGAATAATATGGGAGGAACCTTAGTATCACATACATCGCTTGAAGACCTACCATGTGATCTCGACATCCTAGAAAATCAGAGTCTAGAATAGAGGCAACCTACTTAATCCAGACCTAGCATGCGCCTCAGATCCCTGGTTGCAAATCTACCGATTTCAGCCAACTCTTTGCTAGATTTCTTCATCGAAAAACTGGGTAAAGGAAAGGAGCTCGGACTTGGATAATTCACAAACGTTGGATCGACCGATTTCTTTGAAATAAAAACGGGAAAATAGGGGGTTTGATGTCGTTACCTCCCTCAATGATCTTAGTTTGGAGTCCAAGAAGAGTCGCTGCTTCAAATTCCTTTAATGAAATAGATCTAGATTTCTTAGTTTGATCCCTGGAAAGAAGTGTCGGATCTGGACACATGGATTTAGTTGGGCTTTCAAATAACTAGCCCGTTGTCTTGTTTGCAATTTCTAGCCGACTTGAACTATTATTATTAGGCTTTAATGTCTGTCCTCGCTTCAGAATTGTAACTTGCCCCATTGATAGAGGATTTTTAGCTGACTCTTTCTTCAAAGTCTAGTCATCCACATGACCGAATTTTCTGTCACTGCCTTTATGAATCTTATTGACGACCCTATTACCAACCTCATGAAATGGTTCTTCGCGTGGTCTGGGATTCAAAGGACTTTTATTCTCAGGCTTTTCACCCTTAACCTTAGCCTTCTGAGGAGAAAATCCATGGTCGTGATCAGATTTCCTATTGGACTATGAATGTTGGTGGAATTTCTTGGGATAAATCAAGCCCATGAAACCAACATTTGGATGGCTCTGACAATGAGCCAGAAAATCCTGGGCCGGAAAGACAGTAGTCCCCATATCTATACTAAACAAAATGAAGGCGAGATCCGAGGAGGCGAAATCTTGTGGAATGATGAGGTCAGAAGGAAAACAAACAAACAAATAGGATTCTTCTTGCTAAGTCCCCTCGTTCTTCCATGAAAACTTTTGGAAGGCTCGAGTTGTTTCTCCCCTTTTATTGCGTCGAGAGGCACTCTACACTTTAGAATGGGGGAAGTGGGTAAAATCATGAAGATGGGTGTCCATTTTGCTTGTTTTATGAGAAAAAAATTTATATTTTCAGAAGTTCTTCAACTTCCAGTAAACAAAAGTATTTTTTTAATTCAGAATTTCACTTTACAATAAAAACAAAACTTGTGAAGAATTTTGTTAGCTTTCTACTGACTATTTTTCAATTTTTTTTATTGAGATTTGATATGTCAATTTGGAAATTGTTTGACAGTATGTTCCTTAAAAATGAAGGGAATGATAATGAGTTATGTTTCCCCCCAACAATGTATCTATTATTAAACTTTTATTTTTGACAAACAAAATATACTGCAACAATCTACAAAGACTCTATTTATGATGACTATAGTTTTCAATCTAACATATGGATATTATAATTTCTATAATTTTTTGAAGTTGACCAAGCTGAAAAAGTTGTAGATTTTAAACACATGTTTTCCCCCACCTTGTATCTATCTTAATTTTTACTTAAAATTAAAATCTAAAAATACCCTTTTGAAGAGAACGATTTAAGGATTTTGAATATATATTTTCCATGATTTTCCACTGTCTATTTTTAGAGATATGGATATTCCATTTCATTGAATCATAATGTCACTTGCAAATTTTATGCAAAGATTGTTTTTATAAAATTAAATAAAATTAGATAAAAACAATGAAAATGAAAAAAAATTATATCCATTGAAAGTAGATTCAATTTTTCAAATGCTGGTACCAATTATGAAACTAAATTCTTAGTATTTA
>JASDQU010686136.1:20936-31456 GCA_032191745.1 Picea mariana | reverse complement strand
CCGCAGGTGTCTCCTTGTAGCTGCTGTCCACATATATGACTGCCGCATCTTCTTTATGATCACTGTGGTTTGCTGTAACAGTTTCAAGGGTGTTGGAGAGTGCCGCGGCCTTAAACCTATTGAGTGATTGGCTGTAACTTCACTTGCTAAGGGTGCCGCTTCATCACTTGTTGTGTGTGCTGTGTCTATCTCAGCCGTGGGGTTTTTATCTTAGGGTTTGGGTTCTTGTTTTTGGTTCCAGTAACCCTAAGTTAGGTGGCATGAAATTTCCTTCGCTTCTTTGGCATATTAAGATCATTTATTGATCCATGAACTGAACCTTTAACTGAGCATAACATTCAGGATTGATCTCTACTGTGGCCTTGTTCTATCCTCTAAGGTAAGGCAGGTACTAGGTATGTGTTTTCTTACCTTTTTCTCCTAAAGTTCAGATCTGAAGAAGCCTTGTATTATTGCCTTTTTGTTTCAGAACTTAGATCTATAGACCTGCTGTTGTTTAGAGGAGTTATTTATCATTGTTTCTGATCTGGGTTTTAGCATATGATCAGTGTTCTCTTTTGTCTGAAATATAGATCTACTATTACCTCTATAGAACTGATTTCACTGTCTTGGATCTGAATCTAGTTTATTACATACAGTCTGAGTTTATTATGATATTGAATGAGCCTTGTCTAAACTGTTATTAATGTTTCTTCTAGATCTGCTTTCATGGTTTTAAGATTTGAAATCCTTTTATGATTTGTATCACTGCCTATAATAAGATCTGTCTCTATAAGCTGTTTGTGCTTCAGATCTAAGTAGTTTTGCTTTAAAATAAAAATAGATTGCTGTTTGCAACTTTACCCTAAAATTCTAACAGATTTGACCTATGTAACATTCCTTGGTGTTGGCCATTATTTGATTGCCCTGATATTTATTGGGTCCACTTATATTCCCTCCTCTGAAATAATGTGGCTCAAATATTGGATCTGCTTCTAATAAAATGAGCACTTGCTTAGATTTGCATATAGCTATTTCTTCCTTAATACTTGTAGTGCTAGTCTGAAGTGTTTCTCACGATTCTGTTTTGTCTTGAATTAGATGAGAATATCATCCAAGAAAACAATCACAAACTTTTCCAGATACTCTATGAACACTCAATTCATCAGGCACATAAAAACATTTGGTGCATTTGACAACCCAAATGGAACCAAAACAAACTCTTAATGGCCATACCTTGTCTGGAATGTTGTCTTACTGATATAATCTTCTTTTATTCTCCCTTGGTGATATCCCGACCTCGGGTCAATCTTGGAAAATATACTTTCACCTTTCAAATGATCAAAAATACCATCAATTCTTAGCCAAAGGATATTTTTTTATTTATGGTAACCTTATTTAATTGCACAAAATCAAAACAAAATCTTAAGGTTCCATCCTTCTCCTTCTCAAAGATCATTAGGGAACCCCAAGGAAAGACACTTGGGTGTGTGTACCCCTTCTTTAAAAGTTCTTCAAGTTGTATTTGTAACTCATTTATGTCTGGTGTGCTCATCATGTAAGGAGTCTTGGACACTAGGGAAACTCAAAGCATCAAGTCAATAGATAAATCATTGTCTATTTTAGGTGGAAAACCTAGTATCTCACCAAATACATATTCAAATTCTCTCAAGACTGCATAATCCTCAAGATTTGGCACCTTATATTTGGCTTCCTCTTCTAAATGATCTGCATATATTTGACATGATTTCTTAAAGATTTTTTTCAATTGCAAGGTTGAAATTTCTCTGATCGATACTGCCCTTTGAATACCTTGAACTGTTATCAAGTTACATTCCTCGCCGATGCATGTGGAATCCTTTTTATAGCAATATAGGATAATATGATGTTTTTCCAACCAATCCATACAAATCAAACAATCATATGAACCAAGTGGTATGATATTCAAATCTTCTTTTGTTCTAACTCCATTCATATCTATGAGGAAATATCTAACAATCATTGATTATTTTCTTGGTTCTAGTGGCTATTTGAACCAACCAATACTTTTCATGCTTGAATTTCTTCAATTTAAACCTTTCAACCAACTTAGGATCAATATAGCCATGAATATCTCCTGGATCAATTAAAATGCCTATGTGATGATTATTAATTTTACCTTCTACTTCAATCATGTGAGATTGGTAGTCTGCATGTTTGTTGTCCAAGGTTGTATAGATCCTTGGCATGCTCATGCCCATGTCTTCCATAGTATCATCTTCTTGTATGTTGTGAATGAAACTCATCCTCTCCCCCTTGTGAGGACAATCCTTGTACATGCGATCTCCTTGACAACCCAAACACTTTATAGGTTGTTTCCTTGGTCTTTTTCCAAAAGAAACAAAAATTCTCAGTTGAGTTTGAGCCTATTGTCCTGGATGATATGATTTTGAGTTGTTCTTGAAATTTTTTGGCTTGCATCCCTTCTTCCTGCGTTCCATCTTTCCCTTCTTCTTATCATCCCAAGTCTTTTGAAAATATGTCCTCCCAATTTTTTTGTTCATACAAATATTTATCTTTTCTTATGGATTACTCTAAGGTCTTGGGCTCATCAAATTGAATTGTATCCTTGTAAAAATATGGAATTCCACTTAAGGATCTCTTAATTCTCACTTTCTCATCCTTGATGAAACCCACATACCTCAAAAGTTCCAAGATTTTTTTTTATATTCATCCATGGTCATGTTTACAAGCTTGAGTTAAAACAAATCTTGCATATTCTAATCACACTAATGCTCTGAAAAGTAATACTATTGAAAGGCATACTTATTGAATTTCTTCCAAGAGACTCTTTTCTTCTCCAAATGCTTAACCTGCTTCAATTGATCCCACCACATGGATGCTTTCCCTTGAATATGGTAGATAGAAATTCTTGCTTCAAGGTTTGATGAGTAATTATGAAGCTGGAAATATTTTCTCATGCTCAATAACCACGCTTTATCATCCTCACCTTTCATGTTCTCTCCATCAAATGTTGGTGACTTAAGCTTCTTGAGTTCTCCTTGCAAAAATTCCAACTCAGACCTTCTCCATTGATGCTTGACAGGAGATATACTTGGGGATGATTTCTGACTCTGAGAATGAATATGATCTCCTAGTTGAATGTCTAGGTAAATGATAAGGCCTACTACTATTTTTGAAATTCCTTGATCCTGTATGATCATCCCTCATTTCATGATGTTTGTGTTATGTTTATTGCCTTGTATTGGATTCCTTATTGATTTGCGCATGAAAATTGTTCGGACTTTGTAATAGTTAAGTGTTGATATGGTTCTACTCTTCTTGGGCTCTTATCAACCTTTCATTATCATCCCTATAACTCTGTACTCCCATCCTCAAACTCTTCATGGTTTCAACCAACTCTATTAGCTCCACTCTCCTTCTATGTTCATTAGATTTTGTCTCTTCATTGCCCAAGTTGATATTTAGGCCTTTCAATTCTTCTTCATGGCTATAGGATCCATGTGAATCCTCCATATCTATGGTCCTCATATTGAAATTTCTTTGTTCTGTTTGTACCCTAACTCTACAAAATGTGCAAGAAACCATTGTGTTAGATTACTGAGAGGGGGGGTGAATAAGTAATAGATAAATTGAATAATTTTTAGCCATAAAATGCAAGTGTTAAATCAATGTAGCATTATCATCCAATAGTTTTTGAGTAAATAAACAATGAACAAATGATCAATCATACACATACACAATACACCAATGTTTTTACATGGAAACCTAAAGTGGGAGAAAACCACATAATGCATTTTCTTATATGTCTTTAAGAAGTACATTAATTGGAAGCACCAACTTCCTTTGTTTTCCAGCTGCAACTGGAAGGAGGCTCCAACCCCCTATTTTCTTAGGCTACAAACTGAGGGAAGCTCCAACTCCCCAGTTCTCTGGCTACAACCCCCTATGTTCTCCAACTACAACCTAAAGATGGCTACAACCATTTGTACTTTCCCCGTCCAACCGCCCTGATGTATAAGTAGAATGATGGAACCACTGTCACGTTATCACTATGATATATACATCTGTAAACTTGTACCAATCAACCTATACCAATAACTTGAACCATGCATCAACGATGCATCAACATGTACCTCAACCTATAATCAACATGTACCATAAATAAGTGCATCAACCATGCACCAACTTGTACCAAACAACCTGTAATCAAACTGTAATCAACCTGTACCATAAACAAGTGCATCAACCATGCACCAACTTGTACCTCAACTTGTACCATGAACAAGTGCATCAACCATGCACTAAACCTGTACAAATAACATGTCACAACAACCTGTCCAAAAACCTATCAAAATAACCTGTCTCATCAATCTTTTCAACCAAATCAGATCTACTCATCAAGATCAATCACCAAGACAACTCTCAAATATGTGCATCAACCAAGCATAACACAACTCATAATCATCACCAAGATCAATATGTGCTACTAATAATATACCAATACAAGTATGCTACATCATCCATAAACCATTTGTCAACAATACTACTAACAAGTGCCTCCAACCATGTACCAAGTATGTACCAATCATGTATCAACTACTCATCAACTATGACTCATCAATATGTACCACATCATCAACTATACACTTCATGTATGTGCCAAATCATCAACTACTTGTCTCAACCATGTACCCAACATGTACCTCAACCAAAATCCCTCATCAATTTCATCATACAAATACGATTTGTAACTTTGTAATAGAACTGGTGTATATGATAACATACCTGCAAACCTTCCTTAACTTTAACAACAAGAGACTAACATTTTCATTAATATTTACTTTAGTCACACATGACCAGTTTTGGATAAGTCAACAACCCTAAATTGAAATAATCATAACTATGCACCTGTAATGAATAAAGATCTGAAAAATAGTACACAATGTTCTTCAGTTTCTTTTATGCAATTTCTCTAGGTTTCACTGCTTGGAACCTCTCAGAAAAGGAGTTGTAGCAAAAATGACATATCTTGTTGAATTATGGCTTATTCTAGAGAGAGAACTTGTAGAGCGTGCCCCGCACAAAATATTTGTTGTAAGTACCTAAAAATTGTACACACAATACTAAAGACTGTACTCTAACCAAAAAAATTGGTTTTACTAAATTTGGATCTGTTATGAAGCAACTATGATTTTTTTACCCGAAACACATGTTTTAGACTAGTTTCAAGACTAGCCACAAACCCTATTTTCCACTTAGTGTAACTCCAAAAATACAACGAACCACAAGCTGAAATTTGTATAACAACTACTTGGATATGTTTCCTCAATGACCTCCCACTTTCATGGTCTTTTGAAAATGGTGAGATGACCTGTAAATAACATACCTTAGAAATCATCATCAAAAGAATTTATCCTCCCTTGAATTTCGACCTTCTTTACTTCACCTTCCCTCTAAAATTCGGCCTAGATATATTTTGGTTACCTCAAGAACTTGTAGATATTCAATATTCTCATGTGTGATTTAAAAATGAGAGACCCTTGCATCTTATTTATACTTTCATGTAGCTTCCTCAAGGGGTTTCCTTCTAACCATCTTAACCCACTTTCCTTATTTTTGGGGTAACCCACTTCTAACCACTTGTCCACTTAGTAATTTATCCATTAAATTTATTATTTAAATAATTTATTTTGTATCCACTTTGACTTATAGTACACTCATCACTTCACTTTATTATTTAAATTACCTTCTAACCATCTTAACCCACTTTCCTTATTTTAGGGCTAACCCACTTCTAACCACTTGTCCACTTAGTAATTTCTTCGTTAACTTTATTATTTAAATAACTTCTTTTGTATCCACTTTGACTTATAGTACACTCATCACTTCACTTTATTATTTAAATAATTTCTTCTTTGCAACCACTTTGACTACTTTGACCTTTTGGGGCTTCTAGATGACTCATGAGGGTACTCCAACTTCACATGTCCATAACTCTCTAACCATGAGGAGTTATGTGACGTTCCATATACCATCGGAAATGGCATGACATATTTTATCCATTTAGAATAGTCTTACTTGCAAATATATCAAAACACATATCAATATACATCAAACAAATTTGGGTCCTTTACCCAAACCTTTGTGCTACTATAATTCGCTACTGGACTTTCTTCAAGGGTTGACATCAATGACAACCAACCCAAATAATCAACAATATCCCCCTTTGACATTGATGGAAATACTCTGATGCAATACCGAAGTCATATCACTCATTCTCCCCTTGTGACCATCAATCCCCTTGGAACCATGCCTATGTGCTCTTTCTCCAAGCATTTACCTTTGCATCTGGTAAATCTCCCCCCCTTTGTCATCAATGGCAAAAGTATCTTTTCATCTGGGGTTGCTCCCCCTAATTGAATTCTCCTTGGGGATAATCCCCCTCATTGAACTCTTACTAAAACCGATCCCCCAAACTAAACTGTCCTCTTTATGGTGCTTCCTCGTGTAAATCTAAGACATATAAGATGAGCATTCAAAAGATTCAATTTGGAGTATAAATTACTCCAAGTCTTTGGAGAAAATACTCAAAGGCTTCTCTTAGTAGTGGTTTTGAAAATATGTCTGCCACTTGTTCTTTTGTGCCCACATATTTAACTCTGATGTTCTTCTCTGCAACTTGTTCCTATAGAAAGTGATACTTTATTGGAATGTGCTTCATCTTGGAGTTCATCATCGGGTTCTTTGAGATACTGATGGCTCTTGTATTAACATAATAGATTGGAATGGGCTCATCATACTCAACCTGTATATCTGTCAAAGTTTGTTTCATCCATAGAACTTGAGTACAACATCTTGTTGTTGCAATATAATTTGCTTCGACTATAGATAAAGATACTGATGATTGTTTCTTTCTTATCCATGATACTAAACACTCACCCAAGTAGAATGTTGCTCCACTGGTGCTTCGTCGGTCATCAATGTAACCCACCCAATCTGCATCTGTGTAGGGAATAAGTGATAGATCCTTTCCTTTTAGATACCATAATCCAAACTCTTCTGTTCCTTTGAGATATCTGAAAATCCTCTTCACTGCTAATACATGTGATTCCTTTGGTGCTTCTTGGAATCGTGCCACCTGTCCAACCACCTGCATTACATCTGGTTTGGATGATGTCACATATAGTAAACTACCAATCATTGACATGTATTGCCTCTGGTCTGTAGACTTTGAATCATCATATTTTCTCAACTTGCAACTGGTTTGCATAAGAGTGGTAACTGGTTTGAAATCTTCCATTCTGAACCTCTTTAGCATTTTTTTGATATACTTAGTTTGAGAAATACAAATTCCTTTGTTGCTTTGACGTATCTGAAGACCCAAAAAGAAGGATAGTTCTCCGAGTAATGGCATTTCAAATTCATTTTGCATATCCTTTGCAAATTTCTGGCTTAACCTGTCATCAGTACTTCCAAAAATAATATCATCAACATAAACTTCAATTAATAAAATACTATCTTGAGTTACCTTGATGTAGAGGTGGTTTTCTGCACTTCCTTTTCTGAACCCTACCTGTTGTAGATATTTATCCAGTTTAGAGTACCATGCTCTAGGAACCAGCTGTTCAATGTAGACTTCTTCTTCAAGTTCCCCGTTCAAAAAAGTTGATTTCACGTCCATATTGTTCAAGACTTTGGTACACAATTGTCCATAATTTTGACTGATATGTCATTATACTATCATGAAATACTACTACAACTGATTAATCTATCATATTGTACTTTTGCTAATTGAACGCACTGAATCTGTCTACTCAAATTTTGCAAGCTGCTCTAAGGATGGTTCTCTGGTCTGTCTCAGCTACCACATAGACTCCCCTTGTATATTATTCATATTATATAGGAGTGTCTAAGCCGGATGGCTCAAAACAATTCCTACTCTGAAGTGTATTCATCACCAACTTCATTAGCAGATTCATCATCTCTCTGAGCTCTGACTTCTTTCTTTCTGTCTGTGGATTTATCTTTCACTATAGTGCCTAAAAGTACAATCTCTTGAACATGTTCCTTATTTACATGTCCTTATTTTCTTTCAGTTATTTTCCAAACCTTTTTGTATCTGATGTCTTTCTCTGTAGAATTTTCTTCATCTCATTTTATTTCCAATATTGCGATCTCTGAGACCTGGTCTTTGTTCACATGTTCTTCATGTTTTCTTATCCATACTTTATTATATCTGATATCATTTTTCTCTTTCATGGAAGTATCGATCATGCTTCTACAATCACTAGCTAAGTGCCCATAGTTATGACATTTGTAACATTCAATGTTTTTTTGGGCCACATATGCACTTCTTGCTTGAACATTTCTTTTATAATCCTTGCAATCTACAACCTTATGTCCAAAATCAGTACAATAAAAACAATGACCATAAAAGAAATTTGCATACCCAGGAGTGAATGATCTTATTTGTGGTGTAGTCCTTCTGAATTTCTTCCTTGACTGATCATGATCATGATTGAAGCTTCTTTGTGGCTTGAACATGGATGGTCTTCTTGAAGATGTATCTTCAATAGTTTTCTTAGATTCTGGTTGACCATCATTCATTCCTTTGAGTACTTCTGCATAACTCTTTCTATTTTCTTCATTCTTCTTTTTTAGCAACCTAGAGTGCTTCTCTTCATTCTCTATAACTGATGTGGATGTTTCTGTCTCTTCAACGTTCTTGTTGAGCTTGACGATTTTACTTCTCAATGTGATAATTTCTTCTTCAAGCTTCTCAACCTCTTCTTATTTCTTCATTATCTGAGACTTCATGACTTCTTTTGTTCTTTTCACTTCTTCAAGCTGAATTTTTAATGTGATTATTTCTTCTTCAAGCCCTTTCTCTTCTTGACCAAACTCTGCCTCAAGTTGGTTTAGATCATTAGTTCTTTCCTTAAGATGATTTGTCAATCTCTTCTCTCTCATTTCTGCTTCTTCCTTCTGTGTTGCTATGTTGGCTTCCAAATACTTCTTTTGATATTCAATATTTTCTTCAATCTTTCTAGATTCTTCTAGTTGAGTTCTTAAGTTCTTGATGACCTGTTGGGCTTCTTAAAAAATTTGAACACTTTCCTTTTGTTTCATCAATTATTTCTTGAGTGACTTGTTTTCTTCTCTTAGTGCATCTAAAGCAATAATCAATTCTGCTTCATAATTGTCTTCCTTTTCAATTAGTTTTTCTGTCTCATTTCCTTCATGGAATTCTATTTCAAGATGTCCGCATTTTTCACAATTAAAGCAAAACAACATACCCCTGGTGATTATGTACTCTTCATATTCTGAATCTGTTTGACATGGTGAACATGATTCTTCTTGATCTATATCTGCATCTTCTTTGGAATTTTTTGAATCTGTCATGGATGAAGAATATATGTCATGTAATTTATCCCAAAGTTCTTTGGCTGATGAACATTTACGAACCTTTTCTCTTACTGGATTAAGTAATCCTTCCAAGATGAAATCCATTGCTATTTTTTTATTCTTCTTCAATTCCTTCTAGGCTGCAGTCTTTTCCCTTTTTGAACTATCATATCCCGTAAAGATTGATAGCCAAATATAATAACCTTGTGACTGTAAAAATACTTTCGTCCTTCCACTCCATAAATCATACTTTAAACCATTATGACCATTAAACAGTGGTACTCCATTCTCAGAATAATCCATAATCTCCTTCTAGTGGTTAAATTGTTTCCCGAAGTAACCTGCTTTGATACCAATTGTTGGATTACTGAGAGGGGGGTGAATCCGTAATAGAGCAATTGAATCCTTTTTGACCATAAAATGCAATTGTTAAATCAATGTAGCATTATCATCCAATAGTTGAGTAAATAAATAATGAATAAATGAGAAATCATACACATACACAGTACACCAATGTTTTTACATGGAAACCCAAAGTGGGAAAAAACCATAGAATTCCTTTTCTTATATGTCTTGAAGAATTACATTCATTGGAAGCACCAACCTCCTTTGTTTTCCAGCTGCAACTGGAAGGAGGCTCCAACCCCCTATTTTCTCAGGCTACAACTTGAGGGAAGCTCCAAATCCCCAATTCTCTAGCTACAACCAGAAGGAGGATACAAACCCCTATGTTCTTTGGCTACAACAGGAAGGTGGATACAATCACCTCTCCTTGCCCCGTTCAAATTCCCTGACGTGTAAGTAGAATGATGGAACCACTGTCACACTATCACTATGAGATATATTGTTCTAAACCTATACCAATGACCTGAACCATGCATCAACATGTACCTCAACCTGTAATCAACCTGTACCATAAAAAACTGCACCAACCATGCACCAACCTATACCAAAAAATCTATAATCAACCTGTACCATAAACAAGTGCATCAACCATGAACCAACCTGTACCATGAACAAGTGCATCAACCATGCACCAAACCTGTACAAATAACCTATCACAACAACCTGTCCAAACAACCTATCACAACAACCTGTCTCATCAATATTATCAACCAAATCAGATCTAATCA
>JASDQU010686136.1:8724-20811 GCA_032191745.1 Picea mariana | reverse complement strand
GCTACATCATCCATAAACCATGTGTCAACAATACTACTAACAAGTGCCTCCAACCATGTACCAAGTATGTACCAATCATGTATCAACTACTCATCAACTATGACTCATCAATAAGTACCAAAATCATCAACTATACACCTCATGTATGTGCCAACTCATCAACTACTTGTCTCAACCATGTACCCAACATGTACCTCAACCAAAAGACCTCATCAATTTCATCATCCAAATCTGATTTGAAACTCTGTAATAGACCTAGTGTATATGATCACATACTTGCAAACCTTCCTTAACTTTAACAACAAGAGACTAGCATTTTCATTAAATTTTACTTTAGTCTCACATGACTAGTTTTGGATTAGTCAACAACCCTAAATTGAAATAATCATAACTATGTACATGTAATGAATAAAGATATGAAAATAGTTCACAATGTTCTTCAATGTCTTTTATGCAATTCATCCAAGTTTCACTGCTTGGAACCTCTCAGAAAAGTAGTTATAGTAAAAATGGCATACTTAGTTGAATTTTGGCTTATTCTAGAGAGCGAACTTGTAGAGTGTGCCCCGCATGGAATATTTGTTGTAAGGATCTAAAAATTGTACATAGAATACTACAAAATGCAATCTAACCAACACATTTTGTCTTACTAAATTTGGATCTATTATGAAGAAGTTATGACGTTTTTACCCGAAACACTTGTTTTAGACTAGTTTCAGGACTAGCCACAAACCCTATTTTCCACGGAGTGTAACTCCAAAAATTAAACAACCCACAAGCTGAAATTTGTATCACAACTACTTGGATATGTTTCCTCAATGGCCTCCCAATTTCACAGTCTGAATCATTCTATAAAAAAAAGTTATTTCAAAATTGGTGAGATGACCTATAAATAACATACCTTAGAAAGCATCATCAAAATAATTTATCCTCCCTTGAATTCCGTCCTTCTTTACATCACCTTCCCTATGAAATTTGGCTTAGATATCATTTGGTTACCTCAGTCACTTGTGGATATTCAATATGATCAAGTGTGATTTAAAAATGATAGACCCTTGTGTCTTATTTATACTTTCATGTAGCTTCCTCAAGGGGTTACCTTCTAACCATCCTAACCCACTTTCCTTATTTTAGGGCTAACCCACTTCTACCCACTTCTAACCACTTGTCCACTTAGTAATTTCTCCATTAATTTTATTATTTAAATAATTTATTTTGTATCGACTTTGACTTATAGTACACTCATCACTTCACTTTATTATTTAAATTACCTTCTAACCATCTTAACCCACTTTCCTTATTTTAGCGCTAACCCACTTCTACCCACTAGTCCACTTAGTAATCTCTCCATTAACTTTATTATTTAAATAATTTCTTCTTTGCAACCACTTTGACTACGTTGAACTTTTGGGGCTTCTAGATGACTCATGCGGGTTCTCCAACTTCACATGGACATAACTCTCTAACCGTGAGGAGTTATGTGACGTTCCACATACCACCGGAAATGGCATGACATGTACTATACATATAGAATAGTCTTACCTGAAAATATAGCAAAAATCATACCATTATACATCAAACAAAATTGGGCCCATTACCCAAACCATTGTGCTACTGGAATTCGCTACCAGAATTTCTTCAATGGTTGACATCAATGACAACCAACCCAAATAATCAACACATTGTTGTTAGAATTATGCATAAATGTAAAAAACTAATAATTATGTTACAATCCCTTCTTCATCTAGATTTATAAGGAAAATTGATGCACTACTTCCAATTCTAATCTCTTACATGTAACCTCCTCGAATATATATTTCCATTGACTACTTTCTTGCTAAATTTTGAGCTCTGAGCTAAAAGTTATGTATCTTTGAAATTAGTTGTTTTTTCCATGTTCTGCACTTGTTTCACTGGTGCAATTATTTTGAAAGGTCAACTTCTACTACTTGCATAAGAAAATCCATCAGGAATCAACAAAAAAATTGTATTGGATGTAGATAATATTCTTTATATTTAACACACATCCATCTTCATACTCTCAATTTGATGCACCAATGAAATTCTACAATGATCTAGAATTATAAACTTTTCACTTTTTCAGAGACTTAATTTTTAGTCGAACTGGTTATCTCGCAAACTAAGTAGTTTTGGAAAAACTTCACTAGGGGAATTTATATGTCTTGGTGAGCAGATAAAATTTCAAGTAAATAAAATTTTCTATCTCGGTCATGTTAGGTCACTTTTCCTCCTCTGGAGATCTCAAAAATCCCCAAAAAGGTGCCTAAAATAGTGGATTTTCCCTTGTTTTGGCATCTCCACTCAACACCCTTTGAAAATTGGCCAAAATTCCAATTAGATATCTTCATGCCCGGTCCTATTCCTAGTTGTATAGGATTCACCTGCAACAGGGCCCCTATCATTGTGCATCACCCTCTTCTTAAAAAACAACTAATCTTCCTTTTATGGAAAAACAAAGAAAAAATAGCCAATGGCCCTCACTAGATTTTTTGTAGAACTTGACACTACATAATTAACCCCAAAATTTCACCTGATTTGGAGTTATTCTGCTCCTATTGTAGCCAAAACGAATTTTTGTCTCTAGACTTGTTTTTATTTTTAAAAGTAGGGCATCTTTTGTTGATGTGGAAATCTATTGACGTGGAACCATGGGTCCACTTAGCACCCCAAAGTGATGTCATGTCACCTCCTTGGCCACCCTAGTCCTTCCCCGTCATCCTTTGGGTCGCCCCCTTTTCTCTCTTCTTCATTTTCCCTCTCTCTTTTTCACATGTTTCCTTTTTCTCTCACTACTTTGCTTTATCGAAAGCATGGCCCACATACACATTTTTCCTTTTTTGACCACGTGATGATATCCTATGAATTCATGGAAATTGGATGATTGAGATCTTATTTCTGAATGAGAAATGATCAGCCAATAATGAGGGAAGTTTCCTTCGAAAAATATAACAATGAAAATTAATTTGATCAAACAGTTTAGATTTGTTTCGGAGCTAGAAGTAATCAGAGGTTAAGGCCTTCCTCCAGTTTGAAATATCCAATGGTGAACATTCATTATGATCAACAATGGAGATCGGGTTTCAACTCTGAAGGTAATCTACCCTTAAAAGTTATTTTCTACCCAAAGCATCCAACAATTTACCTTCATCACAATCAATGGTGGAGATTGGGTTTCATGTCCAAATATGATCCACCCTTAACGAGCTCCTTTCCAACTAAGACATCCAACAATGGAGATTGATTTGATCTAACAGTCCTGATATAGTTTGGATCTGAAGTTGCTCAGTTGATATTACGTATATTTCACCTAAAACAATCTAATGGTTGATACTCATCGTCATCAATTACTCATATTCACTTCGGGGATAAATATTTTCATGTGATAATGGAAAATTTGGTGCCCAAAAGATCTAATAACGGAGGATGATCTGATTAGACAATCGAGATCTTATTTGAGATTGGAAGTGCTTGCCCATTAGAGACAAACTTCCACCCGAAGTAAATATCAAGATGACACGTGTCCACCATTTTTCAACTTGGATTCTCCTAATGCTTCCACATTACCCAGTGATCCACGTCATCAAGAAACCCCGAAATCCCCAATTTTTCATAATTTTCAAAAATTTCTAATTTGTCGAAAATGCCTACTTTTGTATTTTATTTTATTTTTCTTTTTGTAATGAAATTTGCAACCTCACCTCTGCAATTATATGTTTTATTCACCCAAATTGACCCTGCAATAGTGAATTTGATTCATGTTCCCATCAAATTGACATTCCCAACCCTATAACATTATGGATTGTGCCTAGAATCTGGGAAAAACAAATTCGATTTTTTTTCTTCAAATTTACTTAGGGAAATTCTACAACTATGTTTTTATCAAATTCATGCTCCCATTCCATTATATAAATTCTACCTCATAAAATATGGGCAATTCAACCCATTTTTTTTCTCTTTTGCAGTCCTGTAGGAATTTTCCATATGCCAAAAATTTTCAATTAAGCCATGGAGGAATTATGTCAAACACTTTGCATGCAACCTGCATATTTTTTCATTGGGTGCTAAATTTTGGCCCATACATATCGAGTTTTGTAACCTTCACTCTGATACCACATTGTAACATACACAATACCCTTTGTTCACTATTGGTAGTATGGGGCACTTTTGAATTAATGAATTTTTCCTTTAACTATTCTCTAATACCAAAATATAATGCACCCAACTCCATATTGAATCATGTTACTCCAATTCCCTCTCTTACTACACTATACATTAGAATTTATTTAAACATGAATCGTATTTACCATAATTTAATCACTCTGATACCACATTGTAGTGTACCCGAGCACCCAGGTGCCTGTTGGGATGGAAAGGCACTAGGAAATTTCAACAATTTCTTTCTGAAATCACCATAACAACTACGTTTCTGATACCAATAAAAATACACCCTAAAAATGATACCAAAAATATTTTATTCTATATTATATACACATAAGAATTATAATTAAATCAATCATGTACAATCAACATACATAGCCATAACAACACCATTATATAATTCACAACATTAAAACATAACAACATAACATTTAACATAACCACAAAGAGAAAAGTACTTATCTTTTAAAATTTTGTCGACTGGATGCAAACCTTAAGAGTTCCTCCTATCCATAGACTGTGCTACTCTAGTTCTCTCAAAAATAGGTCACCCCCAAGATGGGGCTATGAATCCACCATAGAAAAGGCTTACCTAAAGCCAACTATGGTCTCATAGATAGTGTAGGTGTTATCTAGCCAAGGCACCAAACTTTGGCAACAATTCCAACCTATAGCCTCTTGTTCCCCATCAACTTGCACAACCCAAGGAAGTGTACCCCCTTTTCTACACTGCAGTCCCTTGAGATGTCCCACTTCCATTCTAGGTCTCCAACATAGGATGACCAGGAAGTCTCGGAGTATTGTAGCTCCATGAACTCTAGTTGCACTCAGAAGTCTCCAGGCACCCTCCGGGATTCACACCATGGGAAACCACCCAAACAATTCTCACTCCAGGGCTCCATCCTTCTTCAAGGAAACCCAATGAGAACTATGCATTGAATCCCTAAAATAACTCACCTATAATTATAGGGATTCACAAACAACATGGGGTTACAAAGCTTCCCTAGCTCATCCTCCAGCTTGAATTCCACAGGCATGGGTCACAATGGAAAGGAATGGTAAAGTATGGAATCAGAATGGATCAGACTAGATTCAAAATGGAATGGGATGGAATGATTTTCCATTGAAAACAAGTTTTAAGTATGCATGGCCTTAAATTTCCATGTGGCACTCCAAGAACCACTTTGGAACCTTTTTCCAAACTTAGGCTAAAATCCTCACGTATCTATTTCTTGGAATATTATATTATTTTTTCATTAGCCCCCTTTTTAGGCTTCCTATCCTCCTCACCTTTCCCTCTCATGGAGTCCTATCCCCCCATACTCTTTCATCCTTTGGTCTATAACTATAATCTATTTTATTAATCAATTTTGATGTATAGATTACAACACAGGCTCTTTGGCCTTGATCATCATAGGCACTTCGGCCAAAATATATTGTATCATTGACTGAAAATATCATATGTACACATATACAATTACAACCTAGGGGTCAAACTGGGGGTATTAAAGTATATGTAGTATATAATGAAATTTTGTTTCATTTGTTCCCAAGGGTTGATGTTGTTTCCATTAAGGCTCATGAACCATCTTAACATTGCCTCCTTCAGAGTGGATGGGAAGAATCACAACTTTTGGGACTTTATCTTGTAGTTGTGAGTTCTACTGAGAAATTCAAACTCAAAGATAAATATATCAATATCTTCAATGGTCAATCCATGAAAACAAAAGAGAACTAAAGGATTAATAGTTTTCATCCTTGTTTCATGTTATGTTTCTTGAATTGGAAATTGAAAAACATCAAGTTGATCTCCTCTTTTTTTTGCCATCGTATTTGGAGAGTGGGACCTTTCTACAATCTCATCTCTTATCTAAAGAAGAAGAAAACATATGGTTACCCCTATAGCAAGTAGTCCTCTCCTCTCATGATACTGTTGGAATTATTGTCATTGATTTCAAAAGAGTAATGATGTCATTAATGTAAGTTTTAAACCTGTGAAGTAAAGCAATGCATATAGATTCTTAAGCAAAACAAAAATTAATCAATGGCTCATACACATAGTACACAAAGATTTACATCGGAAACCCTTAACCGAGATAAAACCAAACTTCCTTGGTGCCGCACCTTTCAACTCTTCATTGTATTAATTTCACCATTCACCATACAATATATACAATGTTTTAGGTATTTCGTAGCTACCAAAACCCCAATCCCTTAATCTGGGATTAATTTAGAAAACCGCTAAAAATAACAAAAAACCACCCAAAATGTTTTTTTGGGGCACTGCCACGAACCCTATGGGCTCCAAGAACTACCCACACACACACACACATGCAAAGAATATCACACATACCCAACATTCTCCCACTTGTTGTTTTCTTTGCATCCAGGGTTCCACATGATTATATAGTCAACAATCCAGGGAAACAATGCCCATTGTTACTCTACACTAGAATAACTTTTCTGTGCTCACAAAATTTGTCAATGAATTTGCAACATTCTTTAAAGTGTCAACCTCTTCCAACAACACCTTCTTTTCTTCAACCATGTCTCTCACAAAGTGATACTGAACATCAATATGCTTTGTCTTCGAATGATAAGCTAGGTTCTTTGCTAGGAAGATTGCACTCTAACTGACAATCTAATCTCATTGCTTGTTGTACCAACCCAATACTTGAACACACTATCTGTAACTATAATTCTTCCTTACTTGCATGAGTGGCTGCCATGTATTTAGCTTATGTAATTGAGACTTCTACTACAGTCTGTCTTTTTCTCATCCAACTGATTGCTCCTCCAAATAGGTTAAACACATACCCACTTGTAGATCTTCTGTGATCCAGATCTCCAGCCCAGTCTGCATCAACAAAGCCATGTATGTTCACCACTCTGTCCAATCCTGGTGTTGGAACAGGGGTAGAACCAGGGTTCAGCTCCAAGAGCGCACCAACAAGCCCTAAATATCAGCCCTTTCGGCAACACCTACGAAGCAGATGCAGTCTCACCCGAAGCAGTTATGAGGGGGTTGTAGGACAGAGATGTCTACAACCAAAGGGAATATCAAGTGGATCTAACAAAAGAACAACACACCATTCATATATCACTTCTCAGCTTTGATCTATTTCATGCATCTATTGGAACTACCACACCAGTGCAATAACATTATATAAATGACAGATACAAAATACCAATCACACACAACAAAAAATATACGTGGTTCACCCTCTCTCTAGGGATACGCCCACAAAACTGTGCTATATTATATTTGGGTAAAGCATACAGTTCTTGTCTTCTCTCTTATCTAGAAGATCTCCTCTCTTCTCCTATGTTCCTCTCCCCTCCCTGCGCACCCAACTGCAGGGTTGAGCTTCGCACCCAGCTGAAGATCTTACAATCCAGAAGGCTCTCGCACTCAACACTTCTCTCTCACACAATACTACTCTCTCAACCACTTGATACCAACAAAAAAAGTAAAAATATTATCGTACCAACCCAACCTAGGCCCTTAGACCTCTATTTATACATTATAATCATTCACCGACATCCTTAGGCCGAGTCTTATGTGTCAAAACCCTAGATACCAAAACCTTAGGTGTCTAAAACCCTAGGTCAACTTGACCCATGTTTTCAGGGCTTCACCAGCCTGTCTTTCCTTCCTTCTCGTGCGGTGCTGTTGGGTTCTAAAGATTTCCTAAAATATAACCTTTATGCATCATCCAAAGGTAGGTGCTGGCACAAGCGTTTTACTTGTCGCCTACTTACCTTCCGTTTTCAATACCCGTCCTCCAGAGATGAGACCCCTACAAAGGGACAATAATCGTAACAAAAGGAACAATGATCATTCCATTCAAATGAACAGAAAAAGGAACAAAAATCGTAACAAAAGGAACAACAATCGTAACAAAAGGAACAACAATCGTTCCGTTCAAATGAACAACAAAAGGAACAACAATCGTGACAAGGGAACAATAGTGGTTATATTGGGCCAAAATAATGTTGTATTAATTGAGTTGTAGTACTTGCTCAACTATCTAATTTTTCAACCCGGGGTTCGTAAACTGACAAAGCACACACAAAATATATGCAAGATTGAAGTGAGACTAATCTAATCTAATGTTTAAGCTACAACTGAAATTGAATCATTAATCTAACACACGACTGAAATAGAATCATTAATCTAACACACGACTGAATTAGAATCATTAATCTAACACACGACTTGGAATTGAATTAATCTAGTTGCATAAATGAAATTAATCTAGGAATGAGAAATTGCATGAAGGAAATTAGTCTAGAAATGGAGAAGCACATGAAGGAAGAGAAGATACAACAAGTGAAGAGTTGAATGGCATAACAACATATGAGAGCTCTTCACCAATGAAGCAATCTTACATTCAATAATCAAATCAATCTTCATAACAGAATAGTGAAAGCATGAAAACCAAAACCATGAATCAAAGCTAAGAATCTCTTTCTCTTTTGAATCCTAATGACTACTCTGATTCTAATTACATAATCTAACTGATTCCTCTAATTCCTATTCTACTTGAATCCTCATGAAGAGAGAACACTCTCTTTTATACATGAGAGCCTTGAAGATAAGATAACCATCTCATTATTACAAATCCACTTTTCTCTCAACCTATTTCCCATTATTACAAAATATAATCCCTTCAAATCCTCACACATAGCTCTCATATATCTTGGATAAGATATTCCAACCAAATCTCCATGATCTTCTCCTTGGAATGGGCTTGAATTATCTCCTCAAATATTTAAATGGCGGAGGAAGTATTCGAGAAGTCCTTTGAATTAATCCTTCACATATTCTTACACATTACAAAGCTCACACATATTTGAGAGATATATGAAAACATGTTGATTTTCTAACATTTAATAAAAAATTCCTTTTAAATACTAAAATGAATAAAGTGGAGAACAATAAGGTGAAACCCAAGTATATTTATGGAAATGATGTCATGAAAAGTTAATGGGGTGATGAAATGTGAAGAATAATGAAGGGAAAGGTGGATGAGAATAGGACATTTCTGAGCCCCAACATACCCCCCAACTTAACTTGTTGCATGTCCTCATGCAACCATGCATGAATCTTCTCAAGAAATTTTGGCATATGAATGTTGGCTTTGAGTGATGATAATGAATGTTTCCAGGATGGGATTGTCATGAGTAACAACTGACATTTTCTTATGGTTGGTTCTTGTGTGACAACCATGAATATAAAGAATGTTGGTTCTTGTGTTATCAACATTCATTTCGTTATTTGTTTTCTTGTTGTTATGATAATAATTTTCCCATATTCTTACTAGAAAATATATGCTATTAATGTGCATAAGGAAAACATCACTGAGTATAAGAAATCCCTTTTATTGTATATGTGTGAATCATGCCAATATGTATATCAATGCTTATGAAGAAAAGTGCAACAGAGTATCGTTGGAAAAGAAATGTTGGAAAACAAATATTCATAAATGGTAAATGAGACGAAAAATGGAATGATGGTAGTGGAAAAAGTGGACTGATGATAGTGAATAAAGTACCCTACCCCCCAAATTAACTTGTTGCATGTCCTCATGCAACGTGGCATAAGTCATAAAAGTGAAAAAGGAAAGGGAACTAGGTGAGGGAATTTTCCAAATTATTCATTGCTAGTAGTTGAGGAATTACATGATTAAAGTTTAGAAAATAACATACCTCCACTTACCCAAAATTTTGATGAACTATGCAATAAGAATATGGCTAATGCGGATGCTAGAGCATGGAAGATGTCACTGCTGTAGGATCATGTGAAAAGTGACTGTTGCTGTAGCGGCGATTGTTGTCTGCTGGATCAGAGAATGTGAAGTGGAGGAATCAAAACTGCTGCTCAATGAATCATGGAAAAGAGAAAGTATGAAAGTGGAACTATGATACTCTCATATAGATGAAGTCATGCTGCTATAACTGCTGATAGAGTCATGAAAAGTGTATAGTCTTCACCCACTGCTAAACCTAATGGTACAATTCTAATCATGCGAATTAATGTGTCGATGTCGAGCATGAAAATAAGTCATTGGATTACCGATCAATGATGAATGTCGTTAACCAATGAGAGGCAACTCACCATTGATGTCAATGAGTGCCAAGGTACACGAGTACATCTTGCGAAGTGCGAATGAACTGGATGATGTTGAGCCACTTGCAAGATCCGACGATCAAGGGACATTGATGTATTCCCATGATTGCCAGTGGGAGATCTTGCCATTAAGGCATGCAAGCCTCTAGGTACTCAAAATGGACTCTAGTCTATATCCTAGATAAGGTGTTGAGGTCAATGGGGCAAGACTTGTTGAAAGGTGGGCCTTAAGGAATCCCACATCAGTCAACACGAGTTCTGATAAAAAGAGTGGTAGGGCTATAAATGAAAATATCTTAGTAGTAACAATGTTTATGGCAAGGCAATGTAGTCATGGAAAGGGAGCTGGATAGTTTTATTGACAAGGAAAACTGAAAAACCTAAAGAGATGTATGCAACTCAGAAAGATAGGCATGCGCGAAGTCATGAAGGATAATTCAATGGAAGATGGGCTTCAACACAAGGATGAATACTCTGCTTTGAAGGAGAAATGGAGGAAGACATTCATGGCGCAAATGGGTGTATAAATGGTTGTTGTGTAACAACAAATGTCATGATGTTTATGATGAGTAACAACTCCTTCAAGCAGTCAAGAAAACATGTCTTTCTTTTCAAAAGTTTTGTGATTTTTGAAAATCACCTCTGCAAGAAATTCGATTGTATTTGAGCCTGAAAAATGTTAGCACTAATCTGCAGTAAATAGTGTGATAATATCGAAAACATAAAGTGCAGAAATTAATACTAATGCTATCAACCAAATGAAAAAATGAAATGCGTTTTTACCGGTTGGTGATAGCGCATTTTTGACAATCCTCTTTGTGAATACCTAGTGAAGTGACTTCACAATAATTTTAGCATAACAAGATAAAAACATGATTCTAATGATGTTTTCAAGAAATGTGAAAATCCATTTGCAATTTTTTTATTTTTAGAATGTTTGATTTGAGTTTTTATTTTTTTTATTTCTTTTATTTTATTTTTTATTTTTATTTTTTATAAATGTGAGTATTCCTAAATAAACTAGAAAAATAAAAAAATTAAGTAAACTAGAAAGATTTTGTTTTAAAGTTTTATTTATTTATTGTTATATTTATTATTTATTGTTATTTTCAAATTGTAGCAGATCGTTCTAAGGTGGAAGATGTGCATTGACCTGGGTTATGGATTTGCCCAAAAATGGGTTAATCCCGAAAATGGTGGGTGCAACATTTGAAATCACAAATTTATAGCAACAACTCCAATGCATTACCACTAGACCATGCAAGTTTATTGTGACATGCAATGGGAATTTAATTTGGAAGATTATGGAAGAAGAAGGTGGTTGAAACAGTGGCACGGATCCCACGGCCTCCACCCAACAAATCGGATCTCTCAGCCAGGTTCTACTATTGTGATATGAATTTCATTTGATTTTTTTTTTTATTGTTATTGTTTTTGTTGCAGGCTGCTACAACAAACTTCATAGATGATTTTCTCACAAACTATACATTGGAGTTGACTGGAATTTTGTGGGCAGGTTCCTATGGTCCCAATACATCTTCACGCCAAAAATCAGAGCCATCCAATGCATGGATCTCGAGATATAAGAGAAATGACTGGAAGTGATGATGTTGATTTTATCAAAAACCATGTATTGGGTTTGCCTAAATTTTTGTGGGAAGGTTCCTATGGTCCCAATACATCTGCACGCTAAAAATCAGAACCATCTGATGCATGGATCTCGAGATATAAGAGAAATGGATGAAGGTGACTATATTGATTTTCTCGAAAACCAT
>JASDQU010686133.1:129-11520 GCA_032191745.1 Picea mariana | reverse complement strand
CTTATAACAGACTTTATCCACATGTCCAGTCTTTCCACAGTACTGACATGTCTTCTTCTTTCGACTGTGCTGAGGTTCATTTGTTTTTCCCTTAGGTTTCTAGTCGCGGTATGCAAGTTTCTGTGTAGAGGCATCAAACTGTACTCTATCCTTGGGATCCAACTTGCTATTTCCCTTGAGAAAATGGGCTTGATGTTTACCACCAAGCTTGCCTTCTTCAAGCAGTCTATTCTTATTAGTAATCAAAATGCCACAGAAAGATTCAAAGGTGTAATCCTTACCATCTTCCTTGCATGCTTTCCAGTTGGTGCAAAAATTCGACATGAACACTTTGAATGGTGTTCTCAAGTTCATCAGGACCAACTCGATGAAATGTCTATCCTTATTCAAATAGTTATTTCCACATTCTCCCAATTTCAACTAGAGTTCTTTAACACAGGCCAAATAGTACTCTATTATGTCAAAAGAATGAGGATCGAGAGAGATCAACTCTTTCTCCAACTGCATGATGTGGCTCTCTTTGACTCGGTCGAACAACAACTTCAACTTCTTCAAGACTTGATGAGGATAGTTGATTCCATTGAGGTGAAACTTAATATCCTGTGAGATATAGATCATGATGACCCCCACAACCTCATCATTCTTTGCATCAACAACGAACTTCACCTGATTATCTGTTGGATCTGGAATCACAATCTTCGTATACTGCCATAGTCCTTTACTCTTAAGTAGGGTTTCCATGTCTGGTGCCCATAGTGCATAATTTTATCCGTTCAGAACAACAAGATAAATATTCGAAGCCATCTTCGACATCTAGAAAAAAAGTCATATTTCAAAGGTTCCAATTAGCAAACCATCGATCCAGAGTCAATCACACAACATATCCGACTAAGAAAGGTTTGTTGATAACAAGTTGAGGTTTTAAACCATCGAATTTGATACCATGTTGCAGAAAGGGGTGGAACCTATAACGAAACAAATAGACATTTCTGCAGATAATTGAAGCTGGAATAAAATTTTGAAGACAAAGGTGGTGTCTGAAGACACCATTACAACACTTAAGCAAAGAGCATTGTGATCAAAACATCATAGTGCATATTGGACCTTGATATCTCCATATGATGTCACTTCGATCGATTGATTATAATGACCCATGGGGTCTGATATTTATAGCCTCAATATGTAACCAATTTCCATAGAATTGGGAAGATCTTGTCCACATGTAACCGTTGGTTTTTAGAGTTGACTCCGCCAAATCTGTGTTGTCAAATTGGCTCGACAAATATGCTTGACCCGACCGTCCATGCGTCCAACTCGTAGTTGATCACTGGGTTGGTCGATCCACCACCCGACTATCTTCGACTACTAGTCGATTGTCCAACTGGCAGGCATGTCAAATACTCAACTGACTAATGTAGAGATTCGGTCGATTTCCCAAACTACTGCATCCAGATATAGGTTTACCACTCGACCGACTGAATCCAGGAGATGTGTGATGAACCATCAATGCTTGATTTTCCAACAACTCTTGTATGTACCTGGAAATTTCACCCATTGCATATGAGAGATATAGACATGAGTGAGTAAGGTAAAGAAGGCTCCCCACTAGATGTTTGTACTTGGTGCAATCCACCAATGGTTTGTCCCCGCCATCCATGAGCTTGACCTCAGATAAGAAGGGTGTGATTGGAGGCTTGTTGTCACTCATGTTGAATTTGACCAAGAGAAGCTTAGCATACTTTTTCTGAGCCAAATTGATTCCTATAGCATCCTAGCTGATCTCAAGACCAAGGAAAAAGTGAATTGGACCCATGTCAGTCATAGAAAATGTGTTGTGCAAAATGTCTTTAACCCCATCAATTGTTGAGGATGAACTACCTGTGATAAATATATCATCTACATATAGTACTAAGATCAATACAGAGTCATAGGTTCTCAACATATAAACATTAGAATATGATTTACATCTAATGAAAGAGTGGGAAAGTAAGAACCAATTTTAGCGTACCATGCTCTAGGAGCTTTCTTGAGGCGATAAAGTGACTTTTTGAGTTGGAAAACTAGAGAAGAGTTTTATACGTACCCTCGAGGTTTCTCCATGTAGATCTCTTATGAGATATCACAATGAAGAATTAAATTCGTCATGTCCATCTGGTGAACTTCCCACCCCTTGGTTGTTGCAATGGTGAGGGCCAATTGGATGGAGTCCATATTTGCTATTGGAGCAAATGTCTCATCATAATCAATCTCGTGGAATTGCTAAAATCCTTTGTCATCCAATCTTGCCTTGTACCTTCCCACATGTCCATTTGATACTTTCTTGGTCCTATAGATCCATTTGCAACTGATGAGATTCTGATCTGATGGAAGTGAAACCAAGTCCCAAGTCTGGTTCTTAATGAGGGAGTTTTTCTCCTCGGTCATAGTTACTTCCTAGAATGGATTCCCTTTAGCCTTTGCATAGGTATGAGGGTATGAAGCTAGAACCATGTAGAAATGCATGGGAATTATTAGTTCTATAGTTGTAAGTGCATGTGGTTCCTCGTCAAATTGGGATCTCATCCTCCTCAGATCCACTAGATCCCCCACAAGATCACTTGTTGGTTGTAAGGTGGATTGTTCCCATTTGGATCTTTTATCTGAATCTTCACATGCATGTTCATCATCTTCCATATCTAATTCTGAAATCAGATCTAAAATATGATTTGAATTGGAGGATGCATCATCTCGAATGTCTAGTACAAGAGGAAGTACAAAAGTCTCTACATGTGACTCCTAAGGTGCATGCATGGGACTTTCTTCAAACTGGACACTCCTCTCAATGATGAGCTTGTTCGTCGAACGATGTAGATTTTAACCTTGTACAATTAATTACTGCAAATATATTCTCAATAAAAATAGAAACGATACAATGGTGCACACACACACACACATTACACAAATATTTTTACCTTGGAAATCCAAACCAGGAAAACCAATAACTTGTTTAGAGTTGCATCTATAATCTTCTATTCATCATATGTCCATTGTTTACAAAACAATACAATATATAATATCATGCGGTATCCAAAACCCCTAATCCATTGAACCAGATTAGTCAACAACACTAATTCCTTAATTGGAATTAGAAAACCATCGGCAAAAAGCGTGTGCCAAAAAATCACCAAAAACGAATCCAAAAAACTGCCCAATTTTTTTTTCACCCCTCCCCCACCCCCTGAGACTCCCATATTAGTGTACAATACATGGGACCAATTTTGCAAAGAATATAACACATACCCAACATTCTCCCACTTGTTTTTTTCTTTGCATACATGGGATTACATGGTCAACAATCCAGGGCAACAATGCCCATAGATCCTCTACACCGAGAGAACTTCTCTGTGCTCACAGATTTTGTTAATGAATCTTCAACATTCTTCAAAGCATCCACCTTCATCAACAACACCTTCTCTTCTTCAACCATTTCTCTCACAAAGTGATACTAAACATCAATATGCTTTGTCTTTGAATGATAAGTCGAGTTCTTCACCAGAAATATTTCACTCTGACTATCACAATCTATCCATATTGATTCCTTGCTTGCATGAGTGAATTCCGTGTATTCATCTTCTATAGTTGAGAGTGCCACTACAGACTATCTTTTGCTCATCCAACTGATTTCTCCTCCAAACAGGTTAAACACATACCCACTTGTAGATCTTTTGTGATCCAGATCTCCATCCCAATCTGCATGAACAAACCCATGTATGTCCAACACTCTATCAAATCCCAGTCTTCCTTGGTATCAAAATCCATAACTAATAGTGACACACAAATACTTGATAACACTCTTTACTTCTTTCCAATGCTCCTTCCCTAGTTTTCACATATACATGCTCAAAATTCCCACTACATGTACAATTTCTGGTCTAGTACAAACCATTGCATACATCAAACTGCCAACCGCACTCGCATACAAAAAACAAGACATGTCCTCTCCCTCTTCTTGTGTCTTGGGACACTGATCCGCAGATAACTTTACACCTAGGGGAATATGAACCTTAACCGATTTACATTCCTGCATATTAAACCTCTGCAATATTGTCTCAACACATTTCCTTTGATTTAACCAAAGTTTCATGTTAACCTGATCTCTTTTAATTTCCATGCCCAAAATGAAATTTCTAGCACCAAGATCCTTCATGTCAAACTTAGAGGACAATTGAGTTTTCATGTCCTGGATAATCTTCTTGTTGTTTCCTATAACCAACATATTATCCACATACAAGACCAAATAAATAAGATGATCACCAATTAATTTGAAATACACACATTGATCCATTTTTCTCCTTATGAAGCCAAGTTCCAACATATAGGTATCAAATTTTTGATACCATGTCCTTGGTGATTGTTTTAACCCATACATGGATTTTTTCATTTTGCATACCAACTCTTTCTTTCCCTTCACAACAAACCCTTCTAGCTGCTTCATGTAGGTTTCTTCTTCCAGAGCCCCATGTAGGAATTTTGTCTTCACGTCCATCTATTCTACCTCAAAATCAAAAGCATCAACAAGTTAACTTGGCAACAGGAGAAAAAATTTCACCAAAGTTAATTCCCTCTACCTAGCAATAACCTTTTACTACTAATCAAGATTTGTATTTCTCCACTTTGCCTTCTACATTCAGCTTCTTCTTAAACAACCATTTGATGCCAACCGGATTTCTTCCAATCAACAACTCCACTAGAACCCAAGCCTCATTCTTATCCAAGGCTTCCATTTCTTCAACCATGGCCTTTTTCCAAAGTCTTACATCCTCTAAATCCATCGCCTCCCTAATAGTTTTAGGATCATCATTAGTAATAGACAAAGCAAAATTTGAACGAAAATTAGGTGGAGTATACCTTTATGGTTTCCTTCTTTACTGAACCGATCTCCTCAATACTGGAGTATGAGGATCTTCTTATCCTAATTCTTGTTTGTATGTAGAGTCTGATTCATCATACTTCAAATCAAACTCTATTTTCGTTGGTACTTCCTCCTTTGGCAGGAGTTCTTGTTTGACAACATCTTTGATTTCTCTAAATACCACATCTCGACTATACACTACCTTCTTAGTTTCTGGGTTCCAGATATTATAACCTTTCAGACCATCTGTATACCCAATAAATATACACTTTTTAGCATTTTTATCTAGATTACTCCCATTTTCCTTTGGAATGTGAACATAGGCATCACAACGAAATACCCTAAGATGTGTCAGAGAGGGTTTCTTACTAATCCACACCTCATGTAGAGTCTTTTCATCCAATGCTGATGAGGGTGATCAATTGACCAAGTAACATGCAATACCTATTACCTCTTCCCATAATCCTTTCCTAATCCGACACCACTGAGCATGCACCTTTCTTTTTACATCAACATCATGTTCATCCTTTCTACAACTCCATTATGATGACGTGTATATGGAGTAGTCTTCTGCCTTTTTACACTGCACTTCCTACATAATTTTTCGAATTCATTTCTGCAAAACTCTCTACCATTATACATCCTCAACACCTTAATTCTTTTCTCTGTTTGATTCTCAACAAGAGCCTTAAACTCTTTAAACCTATCAAAGAATTCATATTTATTCCTGAGGAAATATATCTGTGTAGTCCTCAAGAAGTCATTTATAAAAGAGACATAGTACACATATTTTCCCAGTGATGAAACCAACACAGGTCCAAACACATCACTATGCACCAACTGTAAAACTCCCTTTACCCTCGATGCACCAGAGGGGAATCTTACATGATTCTGCTTCCCATATACACAATGTTCACAGAAATCAAAATCTAGAGAGGAGTTAGACATACCTTCAACCATACATTTACCATGTAGCACTCGAAGGCCCTTCTCTCCAATATGCCCCAATATTTGATGCCACAACATAGTCTTTTATCTAGAGACTGTAGGAGTATTTTCTTCTGCAACTCCAATTTCAGGAACAATGGAACTATTGCACCCACCAATAATAGTTCTTCCCTGCAGCTTATACAGAGTTATAATTCGAAGTCCCTTCAACAGCACCATTTATCCTTGAACCATCCTGCATCTTTCTTTCTCAAACATTGTATTTACCCTTGTATCATCCATTTTTCTTACAAAAATCAAATTTCTGGCCAATCCTGGGATGTGTAGAACAACAGGGAGTGCTCTAATCCTTCCATCCATGAGATTCAACTTGACTTTTCCTTGTCCTATGATTTTGGTTTTTGAGTCATCACCTAGGTAAACATCACCTCCAACATACCTTTAATATTCACAAAACCACTCCCTATGGGGAGTCATATGAAAAGATGCACCTGATTCAACCAACCATGCCTCATAATTTGCATGTTTGATTGAAGAAGCCAAGTACACATCCCCTCCTTCTTCCAAAGATGTTTTTCCTTCTGTAGAAGGAGCACCTTCAGATCCCTTCCCTCTCTCAACACTTTTGGATCTACATTGCTTCTTGTAGTGCCCTTCTTTTCAACATATCCAACATACTTTTAAAAACTTTCCAAGAGATTTTGATCTACCCTTAGATTTAGATCTCCCACTCGAGGAATTAGATCTATTTCTTTTTTGAGAGGGTAATCTTGCAAATAATGCATATGCGCTCTGTCCTTACATGTTCTTCTGCCTCATATCCTCCGACAACAAGGATGAGACCACATAGTTGAAACTTGAAGTAGTTGTATTACTACCTATGACCACAACTAGACTACCCCATGAGTTTGGTAAACATCACGGTAAACTAATACATTGATCTTCATCTGATATTTTAATATCAACAGATAATAACTGACTTGCCACAGTATTGAAGGTGTTCAAATGCTCTTTCACCGAGTCTATGTATTTCATTCTCGGGTTATACAACTTCTTCCGTGGGAACATTTTGTTTATCATGGACTTAGACTTATACAAAGTCCCCAAATTATCCCATAATTCCTTGGTTGTATCTACCCATGACACATTCAGTAATACCGAATCTAAGAGACACAACTGGATTGTGCTCTTCGCCTTGCGATCCAACTTTTTCCAGTATTTTGCTGATGTTCCTGTAGGTGCAATACCTGGATCCACCACGATTTAATTTTCTTTTTCTACCAACAGATATTCCATCTTGAGCTTCCACAACTCAAAACTTTTCCCATTAAATTTCTCAATCTCTATTTTTGAACTACTCGCTATTTATTTTCACCTGAAGAATCAATATCGTAGATCTCCCACTGTAACAAGGTTTATCACAGACTTGAGCCAAACCCTTGACCGCAAAGGTGTTCCCCTGGAGCCAATAATTGCTCTGATACAAAATGTAGATTTTAACCTTGTACAATTATTTACTGCAAACATATTCTCAAGAAAAATAGAAAAGACACAATGGCACACACACATTACACAAAGATTTTTACCCTGGAAACCCAAACCGAGAAAACCAACAACCTATTTAGAGCCACACCTCTAATATTATATTCATCATATGTCCATTGTTTACAATACAATACAATATATAATATCTCGTGGCATCTGAAACCCCTAATCCATTGACCCAGATTAGTCAACAACCCTAATTCCTTAACAAGAATTAGAAAACCATCGACAAAAACCATGTGCTGAAAAACAACCAAAAAAGGATGCAAAAAACCGCCCAATTTTTTTTGGGGGGGCTACTACCCCCAAACTGTCTTAGAGGCCCCCCCACCCCCCAAGGCTCCCATATCAATGTACAGTACATGAGGCCAATATTGTAAAGAATATAACACATACCCAACAAAGGATCTATCGATTTGTATCCCTTCACACCTTTGGGATAACCCACAAAGACGCATTATATTTTTTTAGGATCCAATTCCTTCCTCTTTTCTGAAGGTACACGAGCCCATGCACGTGATCCAAAGATTCAAAAATCGGTGACTTCTGGTTTAAGGCCACTCCAAGATTCAAAAGGTTTATTATCCTTCACAAATCTGTGAGGAGATATGTCATGTATGTAAGTGGCATTGTTGAATGCTTCAACCCAAAATTTGGAGGGAAGGGACCTTGCATACAACATGCAACTGGCTATCTCTTTAAGAGATTGCTTCTTCCTATCAACTACCCCATTCTACTACAGAGTGTATGGAACTGTATGCTGTAAATGTATACCTACCTCATCAAAAATATGCTATACATCCTTGTTTACAAGTGGTTTACACACTTCCCCCCATTATTTGTGGGGATGATCTTGATCATCTTCCCGGATTGCTTCTATGCATGCACTTTGAAACCTTGAGATACCCAAATACTTCATATTTTTTCCCAAGAAAATATAACCAAGTGTGCCTTGAGTAATCGTCAATTAAGGTCAACACATATTTTTCCTTATTGATGGAAGGATGAGGGAAAGGACCCATGAGGTCACTGTGAACAAGCTCCAAGGGAGAGGAGGCCCTCCAAGCCTTCCCTTTCTAAAATTTCCCTTGAGGATGTGTGATATACCTGGAACAGTTAACATAACAAGAAAATATACTGTGCAAGTAACAAAAACATCAAATATAGAGCAAAATATAATATTGATATCACAAAAAACTTAGTTCACTTGCCTCTTCGAGGGGGAAACCTCCAAATGAGCAGAGATCTCTTAAAATAATCCTCAACAACTTACAATGGAGAGATTCATTCTTTAAATACAGTTTACAACCAAAAATACCACGAGCCAATACCATGGGTTATCCATAACTACTTCTACTAACCAACCTTAACTACTTGTGGTCCCAATAATAATGAGGGTTGACCACTTATTACAATGAAAACTAACTAATGACTAACTATGAGGGGTTAGGGATGCAGCCTAACATGCCCTCCCCATTAAAACATAGACTTGTCCTCAATGCTAAATATGCGAAAATTTTTGTAGGATGGTAGTTGGTTCCCAAGTTGCATCCTTTGGAGATGTGTCCTTCCATTTGATCAACACTTTTTGATAGTTTGTCCTTGCAAGTGACGCTCTCACATGTTGAGGACAAATTTGGGTTGCAGCCAAATGGAGCCTTCTTCATATAGTTCAGGTAGGATGGCTTGAACCCAACAATTTTGACCCACCACTTTCTTCAAACATGAAACATGGAACACCGGATGTATTTTGGAGGCAGTTGGAAGTGCAAGTTTGTAGGCAACTGGACCAATGTGTTTGATAATCTGATAGGGGCCATAAAATTTGGGTGCTAACTTGTGGTGGCCCTAATATTTGAGTGATGTTTGCTTGTAAGTTTGGAGTCTGAGAAACACCTGATCACCCTCTTGGAAAACCATTTCAGAGCATTGTTGGTCAGCTTGTTGCTTCATATGATTTTGGGCCATGTGGAGGTTGTACTTTAGAATTGCAAGGGTAACTTCCCTACCTTGCAACAACTTGTCAATATCTTGGACCTTTGATGTGCTTGGAAGATAGGAAGTTACTGTAGGGGGTTGTTGGCAATAGATCATTTTATATGGTGTCATTTTTGTTGTTGTATGATAAGAAGTGTTGTACCACCATTCTGCCAGTGGTAACCATTGCACCCACTGATGTTTTTAGTCTAAAACAAAAAAACACAAGTAAGTTTCCAAACACTTATTGACCACTTCTGTTTGGCCATCTATTTGTGGGTGGTATGTTATGCTCATGTTCAATTGTGTGCCCTGTAATTTGAACAATTCTTGCCAAAAGGTGTTGGTGAAGGTCAGGTCACAATCAAATACAATGGATGTTGGCATGCCATGCAGCTTGAAAATCTGATCAATGAAAAATTGTGCAACTAGAGCTGGCATAGAAGGGTGTGGTAAGGCACAAAAATGTGCATACTTGGAGAGGTGGTCAACCACTACCATTATGAATGAGTTGTTACCCGCTTTGGGAGGGCCCACTATAAATTCCATGGAGATGTCAATCCAAATAGAAGTTGTAATGAGTAACGATTGGAAAGCTCTGGAGGTCTTGACAGTTTCTTCTTTATGGCGTTGACAAATATCACATTAGATGACCAATGTGAGGATATCCTTCTTCATACCTTCCCAAAAAAAAGAGCGACGAGCATGAGCATAGGTATCTTGGAAACCTGAGTGACCTGCAAGAGCAGAAGAATGCAACTCATTTAAGATCTCGAGATTGAGTGCTGAATCCAAAGTTAGAACTAAGCGATCCTTATATTTGAGTACATTGGATTACCAAGTATAGTTGGTGGGAGGGCTAGTGTCAGCTTGAAGTCGCTGAATTATCTGTGAGATAGTGGGATGGGTGAGCCATTCATGTCGAACTTCATCAATCCAATGAGGGATGGGTAACGATAGAGCAAAGAGGGAACCTTCATCTTCATATTGTATGGAGAATACATCTATTGCTACATTGTCTTTGCCTTTCTTATATATGATCTCATAATCATATCCCAACATTTTGGTCAACCACTTATTTTGTTATGGGGATGACAACCTCTACTCGAGGAAATACTTAAGACTATGGTGATCGGTTTTAATCTGAAAACGATGTCCCAATAGATATGGTCGTGAAGTGTGAATAACATGGAGAATGGCCATCATTTCCTTTTCATATTAAGATTTGACCAAATTTTGACCACTCAAAGCCTGGCTTGTGAAAGCAAGAGGTCGAGCGTCTTTGGTGAGAACTGCACCAATACCAGTGCATGAAGCATCTGATTCGACCACAAACGTTTTGTTGAAATCAGGGACTGCTAATACGGGGGTAGTACAATGGCCTGCTTCAAATCTAGGAAGGCTTGCTCAACTACAGGGGTCCACTGAAATGCATTCTTCTTAATAAGGTCTATTAATGGTTGGGAAATTTTTCCACAATGGTGGACAAATTTCTTGTAATATCCCTTGAGGCCAAGGAAACCCCGAAGGATTTTCAAGATCTTAGGACTTATCCAATCCTGCATGGATTGAATCTTGTTGGTGTCCACGCATACTCTGTCACAACTGACAATGTGGCCCAAGTATTTGACCTCGCTTGCTCCAAAATAATAATTGGAATTTTTGACAAACAATTGATGGTCCCTGTTATCCCCGATATCTAGGGATAACTAGGAGATCATGTCTCGAGGCCCATAGGTCCTAGACATGGAGTACTGAGAGCAGGATCGACTTGAGCATGGTCCTAGAGGACCCATCTTTCTTCTTCTTCGCCAGATTTGTCCTGTCAGCGGTAGCAGCTTCCATCACCACCGGCCTGGACTTGCATCGGAGAGGGCTCTTTCTCCATGAGTTAATTGGTCCAAGGTATCATGGTATGTGTCATATTTGATCGTTATAACCCTCTTATATATGCATTAGGTTCCTTTCATTTCTGATGACTGCTTGGATCTTACACTAATCCACTTGACCACTATTGGGGTGATTGATGG
>JASDQU010686130.1:20497-39974 GCA_032191745.1 Picea mariana | reverse complement strand
AAGAAGATGCAGCAACGATGGATGGAGGCCATCGTTACAGAGCATTCCGGAGGTGAATTAATTAATTAAGGCTACATATTCTTTCCATCGTAAAGTTGCAGTTGCAGGCTCTCTCAGATATTTGTTATGAATAGGGTTGTTACAGTAGCCCAATTCATATATTATATATTATTATGTATATAGCGTTTGAGAAATTCGGTTCTACGTTATCTCCAGGTTAGACGATACGACGCTATAATTGAATTCAATGAATGTAACGGCTTTTATTAGCGTTTTCAGAGCTCTTCATGTATCTCATTCTTTTGCTTGCCATGAAATCAACCTATTTTCCATGGCTTATATATATATTTTGCTGTAAAAGTTGTTAAATTTGTTTGAATGTGGTCGAGAGTTGCCAACAATAATTAATTAAGATTTGATGGCTTAAAGTCGTTGCTTTTAGTTATATTTGAGGAATAAAATGTATTTTCAATAACCTGACATGTGATAAAAGTTTAAGAAACTATTGTAAAGGGTTTTTAATTATTTTTTATTATAATAATGGTTAAAATATAGGAATTCAATATTCTTTTTGAGGAGGAATAAAATGTATTTTCGATAACCTCACATGTGATAAAAGTTTAAGAAACTATTGTAAAGGGTTTTTAATTAATTTTTATTATAATAATGGTTAAAAATATAGGAATTCAATATTCTTTTTGAGGAGGAATAAAATGTATTTTCAATAACCTCACATGTGATAAAAGTTTAACAAAATTATTGTAAAGGGTTTTTAATTAATTTTTATTATGATAATGGTTAAAAATATAGGAATTCAATATTCTTTTTTAGTATTGCCTAGGGATATTATTTGGATGACGGGAATGGATGATGACATTGGGTTTAAAATCATCCCGAAGGGTCCACCCTCACACGTGGTGACATGCTAAATGCGAAGGTAAGGACAGGTGGGTCCTGAGCATTCCACTCACCAAATGGGCCAAGTAAGAAGATGCCAAGGGTGACACGTGGAAAGGCAAAGAAACATGTGGCCCCTACAAGGGGTGACATGTGTCACATTTTTAATAGGCACATAGGTTTTGTGAAGCGTACGAATCCAAGTGACATGTGGCACGTCAAACGTGGGTCCACATCACCCTGGGTGATGTTAACGTGCCATGTCACCCCGGATTGATCGCCTTCCAAGCCCTTCGATCTCACGGTCAAGGTGTGACCACGTAACCCCTGGATCTACGGCCTTTGTTACTTTGTAACTTCAGCGTTCGAGGGATCTGTGGTGTGACTTCCTCCTTGCTCCCAGAGTTGTCAACGCCAGGCTGACCATGGTCTAGATCTGAGGGTCATGGGAGATGTCGAAACATCCTCAGATCTACGGCTCTTATCACTTCGCGAATTTGGTGTTCGGGTGCTCCACTCGCTTCCCACCACCTTTCGTCCAGAGTGGTTAACATTGGACTAACCTTGGTATAAATCCAACGGTTAGGGAATATTCCAAAGGATCCCTAGATCTACGGTTCTTGTTACTTCACAAATCTGACCTTCACGGGTTTCGGCATTATAGTCGCTCCACTCTCCCGAAGTAGGAATTTGTCGAAGTACCATATGTGGTTCCCTCCTCTGGATGATCGGTCGGTTAAGAGGGGTTTTTAACAAACTCCCCAAATCCACGACTCTCATCACTTTATAACTTAGGCGTAGATCCAATGGCCAAGGGGACTGTCGAATATCCTTGGATTTGTGGCTTGCGTTACCATGCGATAGATGAATGGGTCAAGGCGTATGGTGGGGCAGGTTTATCTGTCCCAGTTGGGGGAACCACCAAGCACCGATTAACCTTATGGATAACCATAACCATCACTTTCCTTCAGTCGGTTTATAAATGGTAAGGTCGAAACACTCCGGAGCTCTGAACTCCCAGGGTTCTAAAGCCAAAAAGGCTTAGCTCCTTTCAGGACCTAGAGCAAGGTTCCCAGACCTTGTTCACATGGGTCCTTTGAAAACTCTTGTGGGATACCCACTAATTTATTAGTCGTGAATTGTTTAAGCACACAGGCATGAGCCCTGAGTCATATGGGTGAGAGGTCTGAAGGAGGCATCCTCCTTCCACAGGGTTTGAACTTAGTATTCCCGTGAAGGTATATTTTAGAGGTCGACAGGACTTAAACATTCTAGTAGATCCTGCCCTGACCCTTTTGCAGACTTACATCCCAGAACTCTCAAATTGCTAAGTTGAGGCAAGCAAATAACTATTCAAAAGCATGAGTTCACAGAAATATAATACATATTTCTACCATAATCATTTAATACAGAACTCAGTCATAGACATATCAATATACTCAATCATTATTTCCATTTCAATACATAGTGTATGAAAATACTTATCAGAAATCAGAAATCGTGATGTGACTACTGAAAGGGGTGCCTATTTCCACCCAACCATAGGCACAACTACTCCTGAACAGATTTACCACTATCCACCCTCGAGCTAGACCACAATGCTCTGAGAGAGGCTCTTTCTTCTTGCTCAGTGACAGTCAGGGACATAGGCTACTCTCCTCCTCCCATGGGATCTTGGCAACTAGTTTTCTCTATACCAAGCAAGGAGGTCTACACGAGTACTTCCACAGTCACTCGTCAACCTCATTTATCAGCTTGTAATGAAAACCCTGCCAACAACTTCTTGCGTCCAGAACGAGCTTATTTCTCAGTTCTTCCTTGAACCAGAGAGCTTGCAAGTGCTCTTTTATCTCAGTCTTTCGACTCTGCTCTCTTTGTAGATCTTCTTGCTCACTCTTTCACCTCTGCCCACAAATTACCTCTTTTCTTTCATTCATCAGAAAGGTTGCAAGGGTCTAAATCCTCATCTTGTCGCTAGGTATGGACGTCTTGCAGATGGGTATTATGCCCCATCTCCCCATTAAGTCTTGAGGAGGACTCTTCCAGCTACCACTTCTGACTGGTAATTCATTTTTGGGTCAGAGGATTGTTCTGGGTATGAGCCATTAAATACAATAAGGTATTGGTTTGGTAGGGGGTCATCTCAACCATTTCTGGTCCCCCTCACCATCTCTCTCATAGCATCCATGGTCTGTCTTGACAAACCCCCCTTTCAGCAATTATGTAACACTTATCCATTTTCTATTAATAACAGAAAATACATACATTGACCTTTTATACAAAAAGGTTCATCAAATCCAACATTCATACATATCTAGTCTGACATAGTCTCTTGGCCAGTTATAGTTATATATTTACAAACTGGGGGAAACAAGGGTATTACAATCCTCTCCCCCTTAAGGGAACATCGTCCTCGATGTTCTATTTGGCGATGTGCTCTATATGTACAAAAGTAAACATAAATGGGTATTCATGTTTGATGGCATCCTCCATTTCCCATGTAGCCTCATATGGGCCAAAGTGTTTCCACTTCACCTTGATCTGTGCAATGGTTATGTTCTTGAGTGGGGTTTCCTTCCTGTCTATTATGCATTGAGGTTTTGGCAGGAATTCTCCCTCTTGTTCAACCTGAATTACAGACCAGTCAATTATATGATTAGATTCATGTACATATTTCTTCAATAATGAAACATGGAAAACATTATGTGCCTTCAATGTGGGAGGAAGTGTTAATCTATATGCTACAGGTCCCACTCTATCCAAAATTTCAAAGGGTCAATAATACCGAGGTGTCGACTTAGCACAATCTCCCATTCTCAAGGAAATTTTCCTAGGTCTAACTTGAAGATACAAATGATCCCCTATTTTGAACTCTCTAGGAGTCCTTTTTCTGTCTGCATAGCTTTTTTGTCTATCCTGGGATATTTTCAGATTCTATGTTATCTGAATTACTTGTTGTTCTGTTTATTTTAGCATGTCTGGACTGATTGTAATTCTATCTGCTAGGTTATCCCAACTGATTGGAATCTTTCACTATTTACCATAGAGGGCCTCAAATGGACTCATGTTCAAAGACTCTTGATAGCCATTGTTGTAGGAAAAATCTACCATTGCTAGGTAGTCTTCCCACTTCTTAGGTTGATGCATTACATGCATTTGTAACATTTCCTCTAACACTTGGTCTACTCTTGTTGTTTGTCCATCAGTCTGAGGGTGATAGGTTCTTCTAAATAGCAATTTAGTTTCAAAACCAGCAAACAAAGATTTCCAAAAGCTTGAAGTAAATTTGGTATATCTGTCAGATATGATCTCCTTAGGCATGCCATACAGCCTAAATATTTATTTCATGAAAATAATGGCAATATCTATTGCCTTGGAAGTTGACTTGATGGGAATGAAGTGAGCATCCTTGCTCAATTTTTCCAGAACTACCATGATGATACCATTCTGCTTGGCCGATTTTGGTTATCCTATGATGAAATCCATGGAGATGGTTTCCCATTTCCATTCTGGAATTGGTAGGGGCTGCAACAACTCTGATGGATGTTGGTTCTCTTCCTTAACTTTCTGGAATTCTAGACATTTAGCTAAGTAATCAACTATGTCATTTTTCATTCCTAGCTAATAAAATAGTTTCCTAGTGGTTGTGATCATTTTCTGATAACGAGGATGACCAATATATGGTCTTTTGTGTAGATCATCCATCATGAATCGATTCAAGTCGTCACAATTCGGAATAGACAACCTACCTTTGTAAGTTAGCATGCCATCATTCAACAATTGATAACCTTTGTACTTCATCCCTCTTGGCTCTCATTCTAAGTACAATTTTACAGTTTTGAAAAATGCATTTGTTTCTTGTGCACTTTTGACTCTCTTCCTGACATCCATTTCACAGGTGCTTACAACTGTTAGGTGAATCACTTTCACACTTCTGCTAAGGGAATCAACCACCCTATTTTCCTTTTCTTTGATATGTTTGATTTCAAAATCAAACTTACTAAGGAGAGCCATCCATCTAGCTTGTCTATCATTGATATTTGGTTGATCAAATGGATATCTCAACCCACAATGGTCTGTCATAAGCACAAATCTCCTACCCAGGAGGTAATCCCTCCACATTTTCAAAACATGCACTATGGCAGCCAAATCTAGATCATGGGTCACATAATTGATTTCATGCTCATTCAATTTTATGGATTCATATCAAATTACATGTTCTTCTTGCATAAGGACTCGTTCGAGTCCTTCCTTGCAAGCGTTTGTACACATAGGGAATTCCTTGTTTGGATATGCAATCTTCAGCATAGGTGCATTGGTTAGAAGACATTTGATTTCTTGGAATATTTCTTCACATTCTGATGTCCAAAGAAATTTAACTCCCTTTTTTTGAAGGGAACTGATTGGGCAACCAATCTTGGAAAATCTCTTTATGAACCTCTTATAGTATCCTGCTAGGCCCATAAAGGATCAAATATTAGATACATCCTTTGGGGTAGGCCAATCCATAATGGCCTTGATCTTGTTAGGATCAACTGTCACTCCTTTAGAAATAACATGGCCTAAGTAATGGACTTGTTTCTATAAAAATTCACACTTACTAAACTTAGCATAGAGTTGATGTTCTCTTAGTACTTGAAGTACTATCTTGAGATGTTCTTCATGTTCTTCCCTATTTTTGGAATATATTAGGATATCATCAATGAAAACCAATACAAATCTATCCAAGAACTTATTGAGTGCATTATTCATTAAGCACATAAAAGTGGTTGGTGCATTGGTTAGCCCAAATGGAACCACCACAAATTCATAGTGACCATATCTTGTCCTAAAGGTTGTTTTGTGGATGTCTTCATCCTTAATTCGAACCTGATGGTATCTAGACCTCAAGTCAATCTTAGATAATTGTAGCACCCCTTAATTGGTCAAACAAGTCATCAATCCTCAGAAAGGGATACTTATTCTTTATGGTTATCTTATTGAGTTTCCTATAGTGTATGCACAACCTAAGTGTGTCATCCCTCTTTTTCACAAACAAGGATGGTTCTCTCCATGGAGACGCACTACTCTGAACATATCCTTTGTCCATCATTTCCTTTAGTTGTAACTTGAGCTCAACCAACTCTGGTGTACTCATTCTATAGGGTGTTCTAGACACTAGCACCGCTCCTGGTGCAAGCTCTACTGAAAAGTCAATATATCTTCTTGGAGGTAGACCCGGTACCTCTTCTGGGAACACATCTTTATACTCTCTTAATATGGGATGGTCTTCTAGGATTGGTTTGTTGTTCTCAACAGATTCCAACACATGGATTTCATATAAAGGGCATCATTTTCTGCAATACTTCTTCACCTGAAGGGTTGATATTTGTCTCGCAGAGACAAGATTTTGAATCCCTTGTAGGGTTACCTTTCTCCCTTCTTCATTTTCACACTCCAAAGTTTTATTGTAATAGTCCAACTTGGTTTTATGGGCAAACAACCAATCCATGCCAATCAACAGGTCATAAAATCCTAAAGGAAGTATGTTTAGGGTCGCTTGGGCAGGAAATCCACTCATAATGAATTGGCATGCTGGTATGACCTCCATTACTTTTATTTTGGTTCCAGTAGATAGTTGTACCAACCATGATTTAACATGTTTAACTTGTTGAAATTTAAATTTCTCAACAGTTTGTGGGGAAACATAATTCAAAGTAGAACTAGGGTCAATTAAAATGGAAACTGGATGGTTGGCAATCATAACTTCCATCTCCGCCACTGAAGCTTGGTAGTTGGATTGTTTATTATCCAAGGATGCATAAATCTGTGGCATGCTCCTAGACACTTCATTTATTGTGGTAGCCTCTTGGATGTTGTAGAACCTCTGGTTTTTTTGTTGCCTTTATGGGCAGTCTCTCAGCGGATGTTCTTCTCCACAACCCCAACATTTCAAGGGTTCTCTCTTTGTGTTATCAATATTACCTGAGGCTTTTCCAAAGGGTTTATTTCCACTCTGAGAGGGGAATTTTTGATGGTATACACTTTTAGCAGGAAGGCTCATCTTAGAACCCTTCCCATAGTTCTTAAATCTTGAGGGTTTAAACCCATTTTTTCTTGAATCTAGAACTACTTTTCTTCTTCCAGTCCTTCCAGACAGTGTCTTCTAAGGTCTTTGGCTCATCAAATTCAATTCTATCCAGGAAGGATTGAGGTAGTCCACTAATAAATCATTGCATTTTTACCTTTTCATCCTTTATGTAGGGTATATGCCTTATCAGCTCAAGGAATTTGTTGATATATTCATCTATGGTGAGTTTTCCCAACTTGAGTTCATAGAACTCCTTGGTCTTCCCATCAAATTATTTCTCTGAAAAGTAATTCTTGAAGTATTTCTCAAATTGTTTCCATGATAAGTCCTTCTCATGGATTCCTTTCATGTTCCTAAGATCCTCCCACCAAATGGAGGCCTTTCCATTCAAGTTAAAAATGGCCATTCGAACCTTTAAATTTTCAGAGTAGTCATGGGCTCTAAAGTACCTCAAGCCAAGCATCCAAATTTATGATTCTTCCCCTTTCTTAATTTCTCCATCGAAAGTGGGTGGTTTGGCTTTCTTGAACTCTTCAAGGTCATGACTCTTGGAATGTTTCCTCTTGTTTATTTTCCTCTGGAAATGCAAACTAGTTTTGCTACTAGAATATTCCCATGTGTTGTCAGTTTCCTCACCAGAGGATTCTTCTGATGAGTGTCTCTTGGCCCCATGTTGGGCCTTCCTTGAGGTTATCTTCCTTGTGTGGCCACTTTCAAGGCCATTATTTCATATCTCAAGTGGAATATAGGTTTTCTTCGTATGATGTATGTCCACATGACTAGTTGTTGGTCCATGTTGCAACTGCCTTTGTATATCTGATAAGCTCTACAGTAGAACTACATTAATTTAAATTTGTTTTTCCTTCTCTTTTATCAACCTTTCATTGTCATCCTTACAACTTTGTAATTGTTTCATGAGGCTTCTTGTAGTTTCAGCCAAATCTGGAGGGGTTTCCACCACCCTCCTTTCATCATATTCTTCCTCTCTATTGTGGGAGATTTCCCCCAATTCATGTTGTGTCACAATCCTTTATGTTGTACTTTTCCTACGGTATACTGACTATTTGAGTGATGATAAAACATTTTATGTTAGTTAATGATCTACAAGTTTATGAATCAACACATAGCTCAGATTTTTCAAAACACACACAACAGTAGAAAGTTTCCTTCCTTTCTTTAGTAGATGTTTAACTAAGCCTCTTAGTAATGGGGAAATATAGTGTTTCACCCCTAAAAATTTTCTTATAATATTTTTAAGTGACTCGTTCATCATCCCAAGTAGGCCAAGTGTTGTAACCTCACTCTCATACCAATTTGTAACACACCCAACCCCTAAGTACCCTTTCTAGGGATGGGACATCGGAATTTTTCTTACTCCAATCATCTCTAATAATCTCTCTGAGTTTTTCATCCTCTTTTACTCACCCGTAGATTTTTAACGACTGTTATCAGGCTCTAATCCATCCTCTGGCTTGCAAGATATGGCCTCCCAAAGTTCTTCGAGAGTTATTAGTTGAGGGCCATGTGGCTCCACCTCATTGGTACCATCCCCAAGTTCCTATATCCACAGGGAAGGATCATCCACCATCCAATCCAACGGCGAGACATGGTCTTCATTTAACACATGAGCTAGAGGGAAGATTAGCATTCAACGCTTCGACGTCGATTGCCCCTTTTCCTTTTTGCACACATTTCCTCCATAATATTGATTTATTGAACTCTCGAAGGGTCCAGAATATCTCCACGTGGCTCCAGCTTTTGGGTCTTTCAACTTACCCATGAACCTGCATCCAAAACCTCCAGAGTTCTGAAGTTTCGGACTCTCGAAGGGTCCACCCTCACACGTGGTGACATGCTAAAAGAAGAGGTAAGGACAGGTGGGTCCTAAACACTCCACTCACCAAATGGGCCAAGTAAGAAGGTACCAGAGGTGACACGCAGTTAGGCATAGATGACAAGTGGCCCCTATAGGGGGTGACACATGTCACGTTTTAATGTGAACATAGGGTCTGCAAAGCATATGAATCTATGTGACACGTGGCACATCAAATGTGATTCTGCATCATCCTAGGTGATGTCAGTGTTCCATGTTAGCTTAGATTGATTGCCTTCCAAGCCCTTCAATCTCATGGTCAAGGTGTGTCCACGTAACCCTTGGATCTACGGCCTTCATTACTTCATAAATTCGATGTTCGGGGGATCCATGGTGTGACTTCCTCCTTGCTCCCAGAGTGGTCAGCGCCGAGCTGGCCATGGAATAGATCTAATAGTCACGGGATATCCTGAAATGTCCTCATATGTATGACTCTTATCACTTCGCGAATTCAAAATTAGGGTGCTCCACTCGCTTACGACCCCCTTTCTTTCAGAGTGGTCAATGTCAGACTAACCTTGACATAAATCCAACAGCCATGGAATATCTCAAAGGATCCCTAGATCTACGCTTCTCATTACTTCGCAGCTCCAACCTTCAGGGGTTTCGACATTATGGCTGCTCCACTCTAGGATAATTTCTTATAACTGCTAACTAATAATTTATTATAACTACTAACTGATAATTTCTTATAATTACTAACTACTAACTGAGAACATTCTAGGATAATTTCTTATAACTGCTAACTAAGAACATTCTAGGATAATTTCTTATAACTGCTAACTGATCAGAAATAGAGAGGTTCTCCTCTGCCTTGAATATATTTTGGAAAAATCCAACTGCTTCCTTTTCTAGTCCTTGATTACATGTGATCACAATTCCATCTCTCTTGGTAATGTCCCAGATGGTATTTATCATCTTTCTAAAGTTGGCATAGGCATGAAAGAACTTAGTATTCCTATCTCATGAAGGCAACCAGTTTAACCTACTCTTTTGTCTCCAGGTATCCTCCTCCTGTCTCAATAGGACCAATTTTCTTTTTTCTTTTTCTAGTACCAACACTTTGTCTTCCTCCTTCTCAAAACCCCCTGGAAAATTAGTGTACAATGTATCCAAATCTATTTCAATATTTCCCAGATCCTCCTTAGCTTCCAGTTTCTTCTTTCTTTCCCAATTTATCACCATAGACTTAAGTATATTAATCTTTTTTACCAAAGCATCCATAGGATTTAAGATCTCATTTCCCAATAGACCATTCCATTTTGATCTCACTAAATTTACAAACTCTGGTTCCTCAAGCCATACAAAGTTAAATTTAAAAGGGTAGAAAACCTTTCCTATTTATTGTTCCAAATGGAGAATCACAGGCATATGATCATAAATATTTGAATTACATACCCAAGTTCTGTATCTGATCCCTGACAGTGCTAGATCCTCTGAAATAAAAAAAATGATTCAGTCTCTTTGCAATGTAGTCCAGACCTCCTCTGCCATTTCACCAGGTAGGGAGAACTTTTAAAGGCTCAACATCAACCAGTCCCTCAACTTGTATCAGTTGGCTAAAATATAGTTGTAATGGATCAACTCTAGCATGGGCTCCCCACATTTCTCTGTTGGAGGTGGTAAAGTTTAGGTTGCCCCCTAGTATCAAATTTTGTTCCTTGAGAAACCCATCTCTTTTAATAACCTCCCAAAATACCTCTCTATCAGAATAAGGTCCATAACAATTTATCAATTTTAGTCTTTTACTTAAATCTTTAACTACTCCATCCAACAAAATCCCTGCAGGGGTAAAAAAAGCATAAAATCATCTTTTCTTGGATTCCAGGCAGTCAGAAGTCCACATGAAAGTCCCAAAGAATCCACTCCACAAAAATACAAAGTAGGAAGTAACTTCACGAAAATTTCTCTTCCTTTTGCTTTACAGACCATAGTTTCTTGGATTAACATAACATCTGGTTTTGTTGACTCTAGGAACCTCTTGAGGCATAAAAACTTTGAAGTACCCCCCACTCCCCTAACATTCAAAGTTGCAACAATCATTTTCTAACCCTTTACATGGCTTTCTAAGCTCTACGCTCCATAGGTCCATCAATCATCATTATACTCGTAGTAACACAGCTTTCCTTTTATTTCCCTAACTTCCTCGCAGTTCTATTTTTAAGTGGGGATAAATATTTATCCATGCCTCCCCGAACCACTCCCTTCAACAATGCAGCTTCTCCCATTGAAGTGTGATCAGGCTCACACTTCCCAATCTCCCCCTTTCTAGTATTTTCTAGCTTATTTGGTATAGGTTCCCTCCCAACAAAAATTGGCAGAGGTGACCGGGTAAGGATACCTCTATAGAAAGGAATAAAATTAAATATTGTTTCATCTAAATCAGAGAGTACATTCGGGTCCTTCAAACATCTAACACTATGTGATTTTCTAGAATCTATTCTAGCTCCATTGAGAAGTACATCATGCATATTTACTTGAGAAGGCTCAACCCTCCCCTCCAATCCCACAGGAGGATTTTTTGTAGTGTTTTCCACAGGGGACAGAGCGTAACCCAGACTCCCTTCAATCCCACCAGTCCCAGGATCAGACATCATAATCCGTAACAGAAAAAAAATTTACCCCTCCCCCCAAGAAAACCATCCGACTTCCGAATCCTTAACAGAGACCTATCTTTCATTGCNAACAAGAAAACCATCCGACTTCCGAATCCTTAACAGAGACCTATCTTTCATTGCCCCAGTAGAAACAATATCCCTCTCTTTAACCCTCTCCTCAATAGGACAACCCTCACCCTCATAGTTATGACAACCTCCAATCCTGTTAGGTTCCACCCCTCCACCAACTTACTTGTCTGAGGTTCAGTTACCATCGACAGAGCGGAAATCCCCCCTTCCAAAGTAATTCATACACCCTCCCCTTCCAACACCCTCCCTTTCTCGAAAGGTACATCTAAGGACTCTACCCGAACTCCCTCCCCGCATAGTTCCCTTGGCCTCTTCGCCAAATAAAAACAATCAAGTTTCCCTACAACCCCAAGCTTCTTTTTTAAAACATTCTCAAATAAAGAAACCTCCTTCCCTAAATCCTTCCTCCAATTAAAATCACTAACATGCTACGAAGAAATAAAATTTGAGCACAATAGGTTTGACTTACCATTCCCAGTTTCGCAATCTACGCCCTTAGACAACATGGAATCTGTCCAATCATCAAGAGATGATTTCATGACTGTAGGTTGTATGGAAAGTTCAATTTCTTCACCCTCAACATCCCAAGCTGGAAGCTTTTTCACTCTATTCCCATTGCATTGATACCGCAGGTGCCCCGTTTCCTTACAAATTGTGCACCTGAATGGAACCCCCATATAGTCTAGTCTCTGTTGTATCACATTCCCATGCCAAACAATATCAATTTCATCCGTAAGACCATCGTATAGATCAACTTCCACCAACAGTTTTCCCATCCTCCTATCATACCCTGGCAAAATCTTTGAATCAACATAAAGGAATTTTTTGATAGCATTCCCAATCTCCTTAAATGCTTCCAGGCTCCATAAAACAAGTGGGCACCTAATAAACAAAACCCACAGATGTCTATATCAGATGTGTTCCTTCTCTGAATTGAAGGCACTGTTAGCGACCAAAATATAATGAAATTTTGAGAGCGTTTTTTATTTCTCTCTATTTGACTTTGTGCTTTCTTCAGCCTTTTGGCCAGTGTCTTAACCTCCACTTCTTCATCAACCTCTTGGTGATTAATTTTTCCTAGTATCCTTTGGATTCTTTCCCTAAACCTGCAAATAAATGGTTAGCAATATTTTTTGAAGTTTGTCATATAAATAATGTTTTTCTAAACTATTTTATAGTTTATGAATTATATTATTATATATTTATTTCAAAAAAGGGTATGTGTTTAAATAATCTTAAGTTATCCTAGTTATCAAAGGTCAAACATATGACAAACCTCAAGTACTTTTAACGAGCCAAAGCTACATGTCAAAACCTAAGATATAAGTCTTTTCTACTTGTTATACTATCCTACATGCTAGCTACGTATCTAACTTCTATGACAAGTCAAGCCACATGCTAACTCACAAGTCGATACAAAGCTACGAAGATTCATGAATTAAGTCATATGTAAAAGTACAAGTGTCCCTAAACCTTATCTCATATCAAATCACAATCCTAAACTTCTGCTATAGGTTGATTCCACGAGTCAAACCTCAATTCAAGATAGGTCAACGCTCCATATCAAACCTAGCACCGAGCTTCAGAATTCCATTTGCCTCTGTCAAGTACTCGATATCGCAGGTGTCTTGCACCAAGCCCAATACCTTTATCTTATAGTCATTTCTTCAGACTGGTGTTGTTGTGGAGCTATTCCACATGGCAATACTGAGTGTTAAGTCGTAAGGAGGAGAAACCCATTCAATATAAGAGACCAAGAGTTTTTCTGCTACATATCAAGTGCATAGGTAGCAAGCCATCATCACAACGCAATACATCAAAATCCTAATGCACTAAGCCACGAGTTAAGTCACATATTGATACACCAACCAATGTAAGTTCCAAGTTACATGAGATTTTTCTAGAAACAGAAAAAGATATTAGTTTTGCACATTTTCTGAGTGTTGAGCCAGCAAGAAGGAAAGTATTATATTATAATGACAGGCAAAACAATTTTAATTTTCCATATCTTCCTATTATAAACATTTTTGAAAGAAATGGAGATCAGACTCATTGTTAATACCTGCAAATGGATTCAGGTGCCAAGATTGATAGTCTCATGCAAAGAAACCAAATATCAATCCAATGATGTTAATGTTTTTATGTTGAAACCCCAGTGTCTACTTCTGTAAAAGATGATACAGTAATTCTTGGGCATCCTAGTTTACCACCAATTTTTGTATGACCTGAACAGGTGCCTTGTAGAGTTATGGCATCGAAGTGTTATAAAAATGGAATTCCTCATCTTGAACAAAACCAACTTTCATATGCCATGTCCTGTCTGGATAAGGTTTTCTTAGCATTGGCAAAAGATAAATTCTTAGGAGTTGACATTAAATCTCAAGCCTCAATTTGTGCGCAGTACAAGATTGATGTTTTACTACTTCAGGAAATTACTTGACTACAACAAATGCAAAGGCCTGGTGTTGTTAGTACAAAGGAAGAAATGGCTAGATTTTCTTGCCATCTTGGCTCTTTGCCTCTTCTTGCAATTGAAAAGACTATAATTAGTCGAACAGATGAATGTGCCAGCAAGTCCTCCACTGTGATGATAGTTCTATATCCAATGTGGAATTCTTGGCTCCTAATCCAGAAGCCAATTGCATCATAGGCCAGGTCTTCAATGTTGATTAAGATTTGGTAAGTTTCATATAAAGACATTGAAGGAAACATAATTGGGAGCATAGTTGCAGAATCAAGATGTACAGTAAAAGGGGAATAGTATTCTTCAAATGGAAAAAATGAACAGAGTTCAAGTGCTCGGTATGAGGTGTTATATGTTCTAAACATAATGGCTATGTTGTCTGTGTCACAAGCAAATTCTTTGTTGATCCCAAAAGTTTTGTTGATGAATACCTTGATATTGTGTTGAAAGAGTTGGAAATAGCATAAGTTAAAGTTATGTTTGTGTAAAGATGGTTGTTTCAGAGGTGTTATATTAGTTGAAACAAGAATTGGTCAGTGTTCAACTCAACCCAAAAGAATTTTGATGAATTCATGTAAAATTTCCTTCTATAGGAAGTTGGAAGCACAGAGCACACTTTTATAGTGTTTTGCGCTGCCAACAGGGAAGTTTCCTGTTCTTAACCATAAAATTCAAAACAAAACTCTTATTCAGTTGAAGAAGGAACATAGCAGCATCCAGATGTCAATTTGGGTTATAGAAGTGTTCATTATCATCCAAGAAGGTTGTTGAAGATGTCGAAGACCTAGATAGGGACAGATATTCATTCCTATATATTCATTCTCTAATAAATAGGATCTAGATCCTAGGTTTTTGAATGATGATGAACAGTAAGAAGCCGGGAGAGAATGCATTTCTTCAATTTTAAAGACTGTTTCAAAATATATCTTTCAGTGGCTTAGATAGGCTTTCATAGCTGACCTTAGCCACCGAAAGTAAAGCTTTCAGTGGCTTACAGGTAAAATTTTGGCTCTCTAGCCATTGAAAGCACAGAGAAGGGCATAGTGGTATTCTTTTTGCACATATCTCAGTTTGTTCTTTTCAAAGAGAAGGAGGATGGTTTCTAAGTCAAGAATTTAATTAAAGGGATCAGTTGTAGTGTTCTGTTCCAGCTTTTGAGATAGATGTTGAAGCAAGAATATAAAGATGTTTTCCTATTTTTAGTTAAAGATATGCGTAGGTGTCAGAACAGGATCTTAAGCTGCCTTGTCATCACCTTGAAGAATGTTGGGCATGTCAAAGATTGCTACAGCTGTCGAAGACCATGAGGGATATCAAGATAGAATTTGACCCCTTAAATAGGATCTTTTCCTATTTTATTGAAAATGTTTTTTGACTTTCCATTTTTAGTATTCTCGATCCATATTTATAGGATCTCATTTGTAGATTGTAAAGGCTAAAAGCCACAAACTTTTGATAAACCAGGGGTCGAATTTGGAGAGTTTTTCACACTCTGTACTTAAGATCCTCATTTGCAGATTAGTTAATACAAGATTCTTTTGCAATTATCTGTTCATATTTACAATTTCCTGTCTATTCTATATTTGTACATGGATGTTTAATTCATGTCTATTTTGTTTGTCTAAAGCCTAATAGTTGTCATCCTATCTTTGCTTTGATGAGTTGAATTGAAAATATCATTACTCATTGTGACTGGACATTCATGTATATTTATGTGTGAGTCTGCTGGCATAGTAAGAATTCTCCATACATTCACTTATTTACAAACCCTCTGAACAATGATAGTTAAAAGCCTTATCATCTGGTTATGTTAATGCATGTCTTGAGAGAGCAGGTCTGATATAGTCATCTGACTTGATCCCATTGAGAGAATACTATACACCACTAAGATATTAGTTAAGTTACTAGGTATCTTTGGGATACAACCTATAAGAGTTTCCTGGAGTGATAACAAGCACAATGCCACCGCTTTAGAATTAGGCTGACATGATTCACCAACCAAACCGATTGCAGTACCACCTCTGCATCCTTTGTCGTTTTAAACAGAAAACAATACCAACCTTTGGTCAATATAAACACCTATGACAGATATCCCATAACTGTACCCCATTTATCATTTACCTATCTATGAACATCTTGTTTGCATCGTCTCCGTACATATTTTGTTTGCATCGTCTCCATACATATCTTGTATATCTATCTCTTGGAAGATAATGTGTTCCAAGAAGAACTATACCTATGAAAGAACAAAAAAGATGAAAATAGATATCATTAGATAATACACATGAAAGAATGAAATACAAATCATGTGGAAGCTATTGCAAGTTAAGCCGAATCAATCATGAAGAGACTTAGAAGAAGCAAAGACAGAAAGAAGTCAGCAATCGAGAGGAAATTGGAAAAAGACTTATGACGTTTTGTAGAAGACAACAAGATGAAAGCGTGGATTTTGTTAGACAAGAAAGCCAATTATATATTACAGAAGAAAATAAGGATGCATATGAAAGCGTGGACTTTGTTAGATAGTGGGAGCCGATTATATGCACTCTTACATGAAGCAAGGGTTAGGAGGGAACTAATCCTATGATCTATTGAAGCTGATGAAATATATATATATCCATGGTAGCAGCCATGAAAGACAGTACGTGTTCAGTTCAACCGCAGAAGAAGACTTCTTCGAAAAGAATCTTTAAAGTATTCTTGGTTGTCCATATAGATCCGTGATCCTATGATGAAAAGAAGAAGTGGAACCTCTAGGGCATGGAATCTATAAGAAACTACATGGACCCAAGAGCTAAAGAAAAACATGAAGAAGAACATGAGGATTCCAAGAAAGAAAGAGGAACCAGAACAACTAGTCATTGTATCAAGAATCACAAGATAACCAGTCTGATATGAACTCACTAAAAGCAATTAAACAGAAGAATTGAAAGTCGTGATGAAGAACAATGTATGGAAGACTTATGAATGAAAGCATTGTGAGATATAGAACTAGAGGCTCTCCTGGATGGAGGGAGAAGACTATGATGATTACTTGTTCCAGTAAACCAGACTTATCTCTACATAAGTCATTATATCATCCACAACATCCATGAGTTGGAGTTCTACATCAGATGAATGTAAAGAATGTTCTCTAGAGAAATTGAATAAAGAGCGTATGAAAATCAATCTCAAGACTTTGAGACATACTAGAAAGAGACTCATGTATGAAGATAGAAGAAGATAACTTGGTGGATAACCTCCAGTGCACAACAGAAGCGTGGTGAAGATTTCCTATAAAGATGACTACTCAGTAGATCAGATCTCATGATAACAGANGATATACTCTATTGTTCAGATCTACATGAATCCTTCACAGTGTTCCAGACTAAAGTACATTTGAAATCAAGCATTAAATTATCCATGATGAAGTCCAGAAAGGAGAAAATGATTCTCCAATACATATCTCCACAAATGAGAAGACACGCAGACATTTTGGTAAAACTTCTATCCAAGATGAAAGAGTTTCGTACTCAAGCTAGAGCTCGTGGAAACAACTTCCTTCTTGTTGGAAAAGAAAGAAATGACTCTCCAAGTTAGGAGGGAGCACTAAAAACATTATTGAAGACATTCATCTTTAAAAATTGAAAAATAGTCCATCTTGGACAAATGCTTTCCTGTTCGGAAAGTGGATTGAGACTTCTGACGGATAGTCACTTTCTATTGTGGTTAACATGCGAAGTAGTCTGATTGTTGATGTATAATAGACAACGACTTCCCATTGTGGTTAACATGGTGTTGAAGGAAAATCTCCTTATGGACAGGTAGATCTCCTCTTGAGAGCTAGACTCTTAACTCTTAAGACAGAAGATGCTTATCATGGTCAGTGACTTCCTTTTAGATCTAGATAAACTAATGTATGAGGAGGAAGGAGAAAAGAATTACCTTTTACCAGAGTTTGTCCCTGCACAGTTCGAGTTGAGCTCCAATCTTACGCTCCCCGATAATCCATGTAGACAAACAAAAGTAAAACCAGCTTCCTACTCTACTGAGATTAATTCGAAATAGATCTATCTATTAGAGATGAATTCATGTGAGATAAAACACAGAATTGAAAGAAACAGTCCAAGCATATTATATTAAAGAGAACAACAATAAAGAATGCTTACATCCATAGATGTGAGTATAGCAACTTTGTCAAGTCTTCCTCGTCCAAACCCTTGCTCAAACAGTCCACACACCGAATGATGATGTTCCAAAAGACACCTTCTTCATGAGATCATAGGTTAGATGCTTCACAATACTTTCTCCCCCACTTCACTATGTGTTTCCTATGAGATCATAGGTTTCATGCCTCCAATCATTCCTCCTTTCACCATGACAGGGCCTTCTTATATAGGTTTAGAGAGGCCCAACCACTTGAGATATCTTTGCGGTAAGTTGAGGATTTTCCTCCTTCGGTTAGGGATCTTCCCTAAGATCATGGCTTGACTAAGGATTCGAATCCAACAGCCTTCAAAGATTGAAGAGATCTTTTCCTCATTCTTCTCAACAAACCAATTTTTGCCCAGAATAGGTAGCGCTCCCCCAAAAGGGGCATCAGAGTGCTATAACGCTCCCTAACAATGCACAGGGGGGCGCCAACACTCCTAACAGTAGAAACTCTCCTCAAAAAGGGCAGACAGAGCGTTATAACACTCCCTAAGAGTGTATAGGGGAGCGCCAACACTCCTAACAGTGGTATAGGGGAGCGTTCTCCTCTGTAACTTAATTTTTAGTGGTTATTTCAAATGGGAAGAGGTTCATAACCCTGTTAACCCATTCCTCTTCTTCCAAATAAAATGTTTGAGGTGTTTTAAGTGTCCTTCCGATGTTGTTATAAGCACGACATAGGAATTATGGCAGTATACTTTTTTGACACTTGCGACACTTGTAACCAAAATGCGACACTTGCGACACTTGAAATGACACACTTGTGACACTTACAAAGTGAGTAATTTTGAGGTGTAACACATGGGGAGTGGTCTAGGGCAATCTATCTTCTTGAGGGTTACTCAAGAAGACTGGCCCGCCTCGCCGGACAACAATTTCTCATTGTGGTTAACATGAGGAATGGTTTGTTTTGGAGGTTGATGCAGGACAACCTTTTCCTCTTGTGGTTAACAGAGGAAATGGTCCGGACAATCATTCCTTAGGGTTTATACATTCTCTCCAGGGTGCAGTTTGATTAGTATAGGAGGAATGGCCCAGGGTGGGGAATGGTCCAGGCTCAGCAATCAGGGATAGACATTTCTTAGGGTTTACACATTCTCTCTAGGGTGCACTTTGATTAGTGTAGGAGGAATGGCCCAGGGTGGGGAATGGTCCAGACTCAGCATTCCTCAGGGTTATACATTCTCTCTAGGGTGCACTTTGATTAGTGTAGGAAGAATGGCCCAGGGTGGGGAATGGTCCATGTTCAGAAAACAAGACAATTGTTCTTCCTTGCTTGAAAATAATAGTCCATA
>JASDQU010686130.1:0-20311 GCA_032191745.1 Picea mariana | reverse complement strand
AGATGATTCAGTTTATATCATAACATTGTTTCTATGCAGGTTTCTATCAGATGTTTGTTATGAAGACTGTATGACAATAGATGAATACTACTATAGTGGATATGTTCCACTATTCATGACTATACGTTGTTGATCAAGTACTTATGTGTTACTTGGTGTGGTAGTGAACCACTAGATTGTAGTTATGTACTACTATGGATAGACACAGTTGTATTCTATTTTTATTCTAATTGCTTTGAAGACTATCAACAGTTTATTGGAGATAATCATCATCCAGACGAATGATGAACATAGATCTTTCCAGACGGAAAATAGTTCAGAGCATTTACTCTTCTAGATTATAATAATGACTCTTGTATCACTCTATGGTGTGAGTGACTTATCCAGCATCATGTCTAATTACTCAGATGAAGTATGGTTTCGAGAGATGATGCAGCTGATGGTGATGGTGATACTCATGATCTAGTCATGAGATAGTCTAGATGACTATATTGATGCTACTTGGTAAATGGTATGTTTTTGTGCTCAAGACCATTACCTATAATACCTCCCTAGCTAGGAGGGAGAGTTAATATTATGGTAGCTGCAGGAGGTAGTTACCTCCATGTGCGAACCTGAAGAGAATAGAAGACTCCGGAAAGCAAGAGAAAACCCTAATGAGTTGGCTAATAACCCTAGAAGTCTTGTCGGCTCAAGAAGAAAATTTATATTAGGTTATTAGCCTCCAAGAGAAGAAGTCAGCCAGAAATAATAATATTATACTGAACAAACACATATCCAGAAAGAGAAGTCGACCCCAGCAAATTTGGTAGAACCAGTATAAATATAGGGCGCCAGTTCTCATTTGACACATCTCATAATTGTAGATAGCAACTGGTGCGCACTGCAGTTCCCAGTTTGGTGCGCATGTGTGGAGGAGAGTTGCAGGTGCAGCTGCTACAGCTAGTAGTTTCAGTGTTGGCTTGGACTATCTCTTGGCTAGGGTTTGGACTATCTAATCATCTATTGTTGGTGCAATATCCTTGGAGGAAGATGCACTACACCTTGTTTGGCTATCTAGCCTAGGGTTTTCTTCCAGAGTAATTCTCAGTCAAGGTTAAGGTACTCGGAGGGTGGCTTAGGCCTATGGTTGGGTGATGAGGGTATTGTCAATGGTAAAATGAGCACAGAATCTTCTATATTCTAACAAATTTAACACAAAACATAGATAAATTCATCACATAAGACACAATATTTAGCGTGAAAACCCAAATGGGAAAACCAACATTCAAATGGTTGATTAGTCTCTATTACAATGATCTCTATTTACAATGTAACTCATGGATTTATGACCATTCAAAAATTTACATAGCTCATTTTCCTTGGCATTCTCTCTTCTTAACCAAACCGATCCTTTCATAATCAACTTACAAGTAGCTCTACATTATTTGGGGGTTGTAGAAAGGGAAAGAATTCATTCCCTTTCATTTCCTGTTCCTCGATCTTTTTCTCTCCAATTTTTTTTTCTTTCTCACTTACCTTTTATTATCTCTTTCTTTTTCTTACTTACATTTATTTTCTTTATTGCTACATTATATTTTCTTGTTTTATACCTTCATTGATTGTTGTTTTTTCACGTAGGTATTGATTCTTCCAACCATTTTTCTTGTTTGGATCAATTTATGATTAAATGCCAATAAGGTACAACCCTAAAGGCACACTTGTCCAATCATATTATACATATTTGAAACAACTTTATTACAACAATTTTTTATAGTAGAAAAAATTTTCCTTTATCGTCTGGACATGTCTTAAATCACTTAATTTTTTTAGAAATATGTTATGTCAAATCAATATGAGCAACAAGTGTTGGAATCTTCCCAATCAAGAAGATAACACATGTTGAAAATAAAATTTACAAGTACACAATAATTGGATAGCTGGAAACTTCATATATATATAAAACATGAAATACATGTACATACTACATCTTTATCACAAATATAATACATGTTAATCACTCCAAACCATCAAGTGGTTGTAGCTCAATTGGTTGGGGTGGGGAGTTTTCTCCTCCCCACCCAGGTTTGAGTCTCTTCTATGAGACATGTTGCTCTCTATGAGCCAATATTCTCGAAATTTTTGACCCTCCTATGTTCTTCGAATTTCGGGGGGATTACTATGGACATAGAGAGATTCGTTCTGTGAACCACAAAGGAAAAAAAAAATCTCCAAACATATCTAGGAAATCCATACAAAAGCTCTAGCAAACTCCTCCTATCTAGGAATCACTTCTAAACAATGTTGGTCAATCCACCTAAGATCCTCAACATGCTAGCATGGACATTGGTAAGTCCTTTCAGGAACATACACAAAACTTATATTACACAAGATCTCTAAAATGTCTATCTTGTCTTCCTTATGGTTTACAAACCCTATCCATGTTGCATCACACAAGTACATGGAAATAAAAATCTAGTGCTAACACAAGTACATTTCCATACTTGATATAGATTTTATAGGGAACAAAATGAAACACACATAGAGATATATCTAAGCTCAACACAGTACTACAGTGAAAATCCAACTTATATGAATGAATAGAATAGTAGAATATTTTGTAACGCAAATTGGATGAACTAGTGGTATCTTATCTATGAAGAGAGAGAGAGAGATGTCGGCTACGCTCATTTGTAAAAGATGGCAGAAAAGCCTGAAAGTATGGATTTTTAACATAAAGTAAGAACCCTAAAGGTCCAAAACCCTAACCCTAGGAGGTGAAGCACCAAAAGGTGTTTTTGGGCCCGAGGTGGTTAGTATCTACAAGAACTTATCGATGACACAAATTTTTCATACAATCTCCATTTGGCATGAATCTAGCTCATTGGAAAGCTCTAACTAAGGACTACAATGTTGTGTCATGGTATGGGCTTGTCTTTGACAATCTCAGGGCCACAAGTTTCCTAGAGAACATCATTTAGAGGATCAAGATAGCACCGAAAGTTTAGGACCCATAAAATCATAAAAAATCATTAAAAAAATGCCAATATGGATACATTTTGAGTCGGTGGAATAGGTCGGTGGCCACCAATATGTTGGGTATGTATTATATTCTTTGAATGAGTAGTAGTGTCTGAGTGTCTGCGATGGGCGAGCAGGGGGGTTAGAGGGGGGCAGAGCCCCCCGCAAGGGAGTTCGGGGGCAGCGCCCCTGAAATTTTTTTTTCGCATCGAGACCGCATTTTCGGGACCACATTATATTTAGGTGGTTTTTCGGCACATGGTTTCTTTTCCGATGGTTTTCTATTTTCGGTTAAGGAATTAGGGTTTTGGACTAATCCATGTCATTGGGTTAGGGTTTTGGGTGCCACTGGCTCCTATATGTATTTTGTATTGTATGAATATAGAATATGTTGGTTTTCCCGATTTGGGTTTCCACGGGAAAAATCTCTGTGTAATGTTTGTATTTTCCGTTGTATCTTTTCTGTTCTTTTCTTAATATTTGTTTGCAGTATATAATGTACAAGGTTAGAATTTACACAATATCCACCTAGATCAATACTATTTTTTGAGTCTTGAAACCCTAGGTATTCAAATATTATATGATTAGTCTTACTAATATATTCATGGGACATCATGAATACATAAGGAAAGTATTCTTCTAGGAAAGACATTGCACCAATATCAACATCAAACTACATTATCCATGACCTTTCCCTGGCCTCCATGCATCTCATAAGAACAAGACTCCAAAATCATTCAAAGCATTAGATTTACTCTCCATGTCTTTTATGGTAGTAACTTTAACACTAGAGATATATCCATAGTAACCATCATCATCTCCAACATCATGCTCTTCTACAGGGTTTGCATGCATAGCACAAACCCTAGCACCGTAAAAACATGAATCCTAACATAAAATAAGGGAAATATCTCCAAGAACATACACTAGGTCTCTCTTTTACCTTGTCTTCTCATATAAATTCATCATGAACCGTAATAACATGATCCTCGAGTTTCCTCATGAACCCTATCATTTTTCTCCCAAAATACTTCTCCAAGACAATATAAGGAAAATAAAGAAATTGAAATAACAAGAGCTCCCTAATCCCTTTATATATACAATAGCTCAGGGAGGATAACATACAAAAAGGAAATGTCTCCATGCAAGTAAACAACAAGGAAATCCCACATGGATCACTCTAAAGTACAAGAATAAACACATGTCATATAAGGGTTTATCCAAACCCAAAGGTCAAACACCCTCCATGAATGATGTTCATTAGGCTCAACACCCCTCATGCAAGGTGGTGCACTCTCCAACATGATTCTCTTCCAATGCTCCCTCTCACAGTGGTCCACAATCTTAGTGTCATCATGCAAGGCACTCATACTCTAGTTGTTTGTCACATCTCTTTCTAGGCCAAACACTCCTCAACATGTGTGCCAATGTGGCCATTATCCTCTAATGCTCCTCCTCAAGATAAGTGTATGAATCCATCACTAACTTCCAGGAAGTATGCTCCTCAACCAAGGTGTTATCAATTCAATTTTCCAACCTCCAATGTGTATATCAGATGGTCCCAATCTCCAAGGGCTAAGCACCCTCCCCCAAGTGCCAAGTGCTTCTCCTTCTAGCTAGGTACCTCTCATAATTGAGTAACTAACACCCCATTGTGTGCACACAATGGGTTATTAATCACATCAATTAAGTTTATAAAAACCTCATACTAGGTAAGGGCACCATGCTAGCACTCTAAACAAGTTCAAGAATCCACCCAAACTGAGCCATACATATATCCATGAAGCATTTCCAAGGGGCCAGGAGACCTAGCACTCTCCTAGAAAGATAAAAATATTTTTGAAGTAACCCTAAAAGATAACATGGATGACCTTCCTTGTTATCCAACCATGGAAGTGCTCAGAAATTTCCAACCCCTCCTAACCATGACCAAACTACCTCTATCTTCGCTTGTGACTTATCAACCCTCTCTAGTTGCATCTAAAACTTATGTGTGAGGTTTTGTGTTTTCCCTAGAAATTCAAGTTCTACACCAAGTTCTTTGGAGGAGTCAACAATTACTTTCCCTACCAAGGAGTTGAATCCCTCTTTTGGTGGCCCCAAATATATTTTAAAGAGGCCCTAATTAATCCTAAGGTGAAGGGTTCTATTTCTATGTCAGATAAGGTACCTTTGGACTCTTCTTCACCCCTTTGTTCAATGTTTTGTGTGGAAAATGATAATGTCCCCAACATTTTTCTATGGGTTGAGTGGTTGGAACATGAGAATAGAAGGGAATGATTTGTAGGCTAAGTGTGTCTCTTTATTTCCTATTCCAATGTTGTTATAGGGGAGGACACATGCAGGGAGTTCCAATACCACACTGTATTAATTTTACATTCTAGTTTGACCCTCTATGCTTAACCATCTTGAACTTTTATCCATTCATTTAGTTTTGGTGACCTTGGAGAAAACCTTGAAATTTTTACTCTCACTTATATAACTAATCAATTCAAGAGATCAAGATTGTGTTGTACCATAACACTTTATGTACATTCCAAACCACACACACTTATATTACCCCTTTCTCTCTAGAAAGGAAAAGGAAATAGATTGAAACCCCCCATTTCATTATAAGTTACCTAATTATGTTAGTAGGGAATATCTACAAGGATGGAAAGGGATAAAGATTGAGAATCCATCTCAGGAAGAGTAGGAGATGAGTACTAATCCTGTTTTTCTAAAAAAATATTAGGTGCATAATAGGAAAATCTTATGTACTTGAATTATGATTTGTATGTGTATGTCTATGCTTGTGTGGAAGTACTAGGTGGAAAGCTTTCAACATAAGAGTTATTTTGCAATCCAAGTTCATTCTTTAAGCCTTCTATTAATTCTTAGGGAGTTGTGTTTAGTTCACTAGGGAAAGGTTATGCCTCTTTCATCCTCCCCTCAATTCCTATCATGTTGTGTAAGTTGATAACTCCTCATAATGTTCCCATTAACCAAATTTATGCATTCCTTTTTCTTTATTTTTTTCTATAAATACATACACCACTTGATAATATTAGGCCATGTTTATATATCTTTAATCACATATCATTCTTGTTATTTAGATATCCACTAACAATTTATTGGCCTAGTCCCTCACTACAAATAATTGCATAGTGTTGTGTGTGTTTGTGTAATTGTTTTTAGTTATCTAACATAGAAAATGTACCATTGAGAAAAAAGAAAAGGCATAATTATATAATATATATGCAAATCACCCATATTAAAAATAAGAAGGTCGAAAATGTGTCTGTCATAATGAAAGCTAAGTGTACTTTATATATGCTTTGTTCACCTCCATAACGCTTTCTCTATGGAAATCTATTGTATTTCTCTATGGAAATATATTGTAGATCATTTATGATCAAGAATAAAGATAAAAAGCAGTGGAATGTTGTCAATAATTGGGCTAAATGAGTTTAGAAGAATTGTAACATTCCCCAAAATGTTAGTAGTCATACTTTGTTATATGCATAAAAGATTAAAATCAATGGAACCCCTCCTCTAATGGAAGAGGAATCAACAATATTAGTTTCTCCATGCACTATTATGATTGAATTTCAATCAGGGCTAGTTTGAGGGCTAAATGAGTTTAGAAGAATTGTAACATTCCCCAAAATTTTAGTAGTCATACTTTGTTATATGCATAAAAGATTAAAACCAATGGAACCCCTCCTCTAATGGAAGAGGAATCAACAATATTAGTTTCTCCATGCACTATTATGATTGAATTTCAATCAGGGCTAGTTTGGTTGGGCTAATTGAGAAACTAAAATTCCTTATGAGAAGATAAATTTCCTCAATATATAACATTTTAAAATCAATCCCATAACTTGGTGAACAATCTCCACTTAATAAAGTTATTACAATAATTTAAAATGATGTCTTGGTGATAATATGGTAAACCTCAAAATTGGTAATCACAAAAGAACGTGATCTCTTACAACCAAGTATGGGGGATCCATACTGAAGATCCATCTTAACTCTAGATCTATCAAACGTCGAGAGGGATCAAATCTCTGGAGATGTAAACCTTTAACCTTTCCTCAAGTTTTGCACTCTAAAAAATGTTTTCACCTTGAAATATTTTATCTGTTTAGGTGTTTGATAGATGCACGATTAAGTTGGATCTTCAATATGTCATTTAACAAATTCCACATTAATATGTTAAAATTAAATTCAAAAAATATTATTTTTATATTAAATATATTATATAATAATAAATAATAAATTATTTATTATAATTCTTAATCATTTAAAACTATTTTATATTTGGAATAATTATTATTACTATCATTATAATATGATTTTAATTAGGGATAATTTTAAGGATGAAAATTTATCTAGAAAACCTTCCCAAATTTTATTAATTCTTACTGATTATATTTTGTAAAGATATTCAAATGTCCAAAAATTTTATATAGTTTTTATAAAATTTGAACTATTATTAAAGTAAAAAAAAAAATATTTTATAAAATTAATTAAAAAAAAAATTAGAAAAAAATAAAATTTACAAATTTATAAAATTAATTAAAAAAAAAAAAATTAGAAAAAAATAAAATTTACAAATTTTTTTTGGAAAAAAAAACATAGAAATATAACCCATAAACAATATGTAACCCCTAAAATTCTCTAAAACCTTAATTCATATAAATATAATATTTAATATTTTTTTTAATATGACTTAGTTCGATGTGCATGATTACTTGTAACTATCCCGACAAGCAAATGATGAGTTCTATATAGGAAACTTCACTTGTTTAATATAATATTTAAAATTTTCATTATATGACTTAGTTTAATGTCCACAATGACTTAGTTTAATGTCAATGATTGCTTGTCACTATAAGGAAAGCAAATGATGAGTTCTATATAGGAATCTTCACTCCTTAGAATTATTTATGTAAAGGCGATGTAATTTTTACAAATATTCTTATAATAAAATGAACTAAATGCATAAAAATAAAAATTATATTTAAATTTTTTTTTTTTAATTATAAAGCTATTTATAATTATTAATATAATTTAAAATACTTGTAAATAAACTTAAATTACAAAAATATTATTGTTTATATTAAAAATAATTTTAAATATTATTATTTAAATATATTAAAAAATAATTTAAATATTATTCCTTTAACACAAAACACTTTTTAAATACTAATACTTTGATATATTAAAAAATAATTTAAATACTAATGATTTAATCCAAATCTTTCCATGACTATCACAAAGAAAATGCATGCACCTAGCATGTACCTAGCGCTTATATCTATCTTTGTCTCCACTCCATTCAAATAGACGAAAGATGAGCACCATGCCCTTCATAGATGCCTATGTTTAGGAACATAGGATTATTACCGGGCAATAATGAAGTTATAAATGCTGCTATTTTTACGTTTTTTTTGGTCCACTCCAATCCAATCGCATCACAAAAGGGATAAACAATCATCACCTTTGGAGTGACTTCATAATTGGATCACTGATAGTGATGATGGCGTGGGTTCTAAACTCAACACGCATGAACTTGTTCATTTAGTTCTTGTAGTGGTAGGTTCTCCACTATGAGATTGTGTTGTCTCGCTTCACTTCTAGCTCCTCAAGGTCATCTCGTGTTATAATTTTCCATAACCTTCTCTAATAAAGTTAAGTATTTTAGGCCAAACATGTATCTATTCATTAGTCCATCCTTCGTTGAATAACAAACTATCTTGTAGAAGTAAGTAGAATGTTTGATCTTCCTCCTCAATTACTTGGTTGAAAGGTCCCACTCATGCCCTTTCTTAGAAGCGAATAGGTTGGTTATTATGTGTGAATGCATGTAGCCACCATATTGGACTTGTTATGTCCAAGTTTGAATGTTCCAATATGCTCAATTCATTCTCTCTCCTCAAAATTATTCATGATGTACTTATTGGGTTTTTATTTGTCAAGATTTATGGTAGAGCTCCAACAACTGAAATATCAAGTTTTGGATATTTCAATGGTTTTTTTTAACCTAATCTCACAAGTCCATCCACGCATTTCCCGATATTGAGTCATTTCTGAGAATTAATGAATGTTAAACCCTAAATAGTGGCACCTTACGCCAATTAAGGGGTAATGTGCCACTATTTAAAGCTTAACATTACCCCTTAATTGGGGCAATGTGCCACTATTTAGGGCTTAACAATGAACAACATGTGATTGTGCATGCCAAATACTATATAATTGTATGGCTACCTCTTTGATAGGCCATTTTGATAAATAAACCTTATCTTATTCATTTATCACATATAATACACTCTTTCGTAGTTCCTTTTATATTGATCTTCCTTTCTCGATTGGTATCATCAATAATGCTTTTCTATCTCTATGTAGGGTATTCCCAACTAGTACTTCCAATTCCTTTAATCATGTCTCATTTTTCTTATTTTTATCCTACACCTTTAATATTTTGTGTCTCTAAGTCGAATAATGGTTTTACAAAGATCTCTTGTAATTTTCATCGTTTTCCTTGTTGGGTGACTATAGCTTTGATGAGTGTTTCCATGGCATGTATTTCTTCATATAATTGTAGTTCTCCATGCATTTTTTCCCCATGAAGCAAATCCTGATATTTTCAGCCTCAAACATTAGTGTAATCCTATTAAATTGCTTCAACATTGAGAATTCCCAACCTTCAATTACCATCCTAGTGTTGCTAGTTGTATTTTCACTATTTGTCTCCTCTTTATATTTCCATTATGTTGCTTACTTTTCTTCTTATAATTCATGTCATTCCTAGAGAGACAATGTCCCCACCTGCATTCGGTGGTCATGTACACCTCTGTGAGTGCATGGATCTAGTAATTGTTAGGATATTTAGACACTTGGGAGTTAGTTAAGTTCAACTTGGTTTAATATGTATTTAAGTAAAATTGTGTTTCTTAGTGTGTTTGTTTAGTATGAATTAGTAGTTATGTAATCTGACAATCAAAATATGTTCTAGACATAGAGTGATCCAACGATTCATATTTGTTTCGATCTTAATAGCTATATTGATCCATGGATTAACACCCGATTGGTCCATAATCTATATTTAAAGAGCGTGGAAGGTCATTTGTTGATGATCAATTGTGAGAAAATATCTTGTAAAATATTGTCTTCTTCATTAATATATTTCCTCAAGTGGCCACATTGGCTAGGGCCATAGATTGTTTCCCTCTTTGAGGATCTTAAGAACGAAAAAAATCAATATATTGATATTTGATCTAGTTGCGTGAGTATTTACTTAAGGTGTGCATCCTATGTGGGAATACCCTATTTGTCGAACATGGTGTCAAATCCCATTTGAAGACCTTCTCCAATTGTTGATCGAGATCTTGAACTCGAGTTGCTACAGTTCTAGGTTCTTATATTTTTTTGCATTTATGAGCTCAAAGGAGTGTTCCATTGTGTTAGAAGCACTTCTTTAAATTGGAAATGATTTTCATTTCACTCAAAAGGGTTTGCCTAAGGTACAAACATTTTTTTAATATCTAAAGGTATAAACTCGGAATATGCCCTTTTAAAAAAAAATTACAGAGTGAATATATATATATATATATATATATATATTTGAAATATATATATATATATTATTCTTAATTTTCTACTATTTCCAGTATGTCTATGTTCTTTGGAGTGCACTCTATGCGATATCGACAAATCAAAAACATAGTGGAAAGTGTTTTTTTTTTTTTGTGTGTATGCTCTATGCTTTATGCAAGATTAGAAAATCATAAACATAGATAAAAAAATTGCATTTTCTTGGTAAACTAACTGAGATCTAACTCCATTATTGTTAAGATTTAGTTTTTGTTTTTTTTTCTTCGAAATTTCACTTTTTTTGTGTCCAATTGTGTTAAGGGGTTTTGCAACAAAAAACAGGGTTTTGGGGGTAACATGCACTTTGAAGAAAATAGTAAAAAAATACCTCCTCCTTCATTAAAATTGTTATATATTTTTCACTAGCTCACTTGGTTGAAATTTGTTTTATTTAATAAGAGGTATTGAGTTCAAGTCTCCATTTTTTTAAGTTACTTTTTGAAAACATTCATACAAACTTGAGTTATCTCATAACTTTACTGTAAACTGCATTTCACTTAAATTATAAAAGTGAATCACTATAAAGTAACTTTAATAAAAAATTTACTTACTTTTTGCATGAAAATATAATTTATAAAGTAATTACATTGTGAAAGTGATTCTAATTTGTTTAATAGTGGGTCACTTCATAAATAACCTATTTGTAAAAGTTAGCTTATAATCAAAGTTAAAAAAAGAAGAGAATTATTTTTACTTGGCCACTCCATTGTGCACCCATCACCACATGGGCCAAATTCTACTATCACATGGCACTTTGGTTACCATTTATGTATTTTTAAAGAAAGACATAACGTTCACATTGGAAGTATGTTTTTAGTGCCATTTATTTTAAACAGCCATTTTGTTCTGATGACCTTGGAGAAAACCTTGAAAATTTTACTCTCACATGCATCACTAATCAATTGAAGAGATCAAGATTGTTTTGTACCATAACATTTTATGTATATTCCAAACCCCACACATTTATATTACTCCTTTCTTTCTGGAAAGGAAAAGGAAATAAAATGAAATTTTTGCCTTGGATTCTATAAGTTACCTCATTATGTTAGTAGGAAATCTCCATGAGGATGGAAAGGGACAAAGATTGAGAAAAGATTAAGAATCCATCAAGGGAAGGGAAGGAGAGGAGTAGTGATCTAATTTTCCTAAAAGTTATTAGGTGCATAATGGGAAAATGTTATGTACTTGAATCAAGATTTGTAAGTGTATGTCTATCCTTATGTGGAAGTACTAGGTGGAAGCTTTCAACACAAGGTTTATTTTGCAATCCAAGTTGATTCTTTAAACCTTCTATTAATTATTAGAGAGTAGTGTTTAGTTCACTAGGGGAAGGTTATTCCTCTTTCATCCTCTCCTCAATCCCGATCACATTGTGTAAGTTAATAGCTCCTCATAATGTTCCCATTAGCCATTTCATGCCTTCCTTTTTCTTTATTTTTTCTAGAAATACAAACCACTTGGTAATCTTAGGTCATGTTTATATATCTTTGATCACATATCATTCTTGTTATTTAGATATCCACTAATGATGTCTTGGCCTAGTCCCTCACTACAAATAATTACATAGTTTTGTGTGTGTAACTCTTTTCAATTATCTAACTTAGAAAATGCACCATTCAACCAACAAAAATACACAATTGTGTAAGATATATACAAAAATGCACAATTGTAAAAGATATATACAAATGACTTATATTATGAGAGACACATTTTCCCACTAAGTGTCTCTCATATAAAAAGGAAAATGTGTCTCTCATATAAAAAGGAAAATGTGTCTCTCATAATGAAAACTAAGTGTAACTTAAATATGCTTTGCCCACCTCTATAACATTTTCTCTATGAAAATCTATTTTAGATCATTTAAGATCAATAGTAAAACTACAAAAAACTTAAATATTGTTAATAATTTGCCTAAAAAAGTTTTAAAAAATTGTAACATTTGCATCCCAAGAATGAAGAATGTTAGCATATGCATAAAATATTGAAACGGATAAACCCTATAATGGAAGATCACATCAATAATATTAGTTCCTCCATACACTATTATTATTGAATCTCAATTAGGGCTAGTTTTGTTGGGCTAATTCCATAACTAAAATTCTTTAAGAGAAATTAAACTTCATCTATAATAGTCTAAAATCAATCCAATGACTTAGTAAACAATCTCTACATAATACATAATAAAGTTAGTGCAATAATTTAAAATGATTTCATAGTAATAATATGGTAAATGTCAAAATGTGCAATCACATAAGAACATGATTCGAGGCTAGACTCGACTTCAAATAATGTAACGGCGTTAATGAGAATTTCAGCGTTTTATGTTCTTGACGTCTTTTCTTTTGCTGGGGAAAGTTATTAAATTTGTTAAAGTCGCTGCTTTTGTCCATATTTGAGGGCTACAAAGTCTATTCAATAACCTTACATGTGATACAGGTTTAAGAAACTATAAAATATATTTTATTCGAAAGGGATTTTTGTTTATTTTTAATATAATAATGGTTAAAAAAATATAAAAATTTTATATTCTTTTTGGAGTGCCTTTTATATAGTGCCTTGTTTGATAAGGTGAGAATTGACAAGTTCCTCTTATAGTGTCTTGTTTGATAAGGTGAGAATTGATTAACTTATTTAGATTGCATGATTAACCCAATATTTATGGCCATTGGTTACAAAGTTGGGGTTTGTTTACATCCTAGATCGCTTGGTAGCCACTCGTTTGTTTGGTCAAAATTGGTATGTTCCATTGGTTGGAACACATATTGCTTGTTATCGTTTAATCATTGGTGTCCTCATGCCTGGTGACCTATGCTTTCTAGCACTTGCATTCTAGTAACTCTACTCAACGTGCATGAACTTGCTTATTTAGTTCTTGTAGTGGTAGGTTCTCCACTATCAAATTGTATTGTTTCACTTCACATCTATCTCCTCAACGTCATATCGTGTTACAATTTTCCATAACCCTCTCTAATAAAGGTCAGTATTTAAGGCCAAATGTGTATCTATTTATCATCTCATCTTTCGTTGAATAACAAACCACTTTGCATAGCTAAGTAGAATGTTTGATATTCCTCCTAAAGTACTTGGTTGAAAGGTCCCACTCATCCCCTTTCTTAGAAGTGAATAGGGTGGCTCCTATGTGTGAATGCAAGGTAGAAACCTCCTATAATGTACCCACCATATTGGACTTGTTATGTCCAAGTCTGAATGTTCTAAAATGCTTAACTCATCCTCTCTCCTCAAAATTATTTACAGTGTACTTATTGGTTTTTTCTTTGTCAAAATTTATGGTAGAGTTCCAACCAAGTCTTGGATATTTCAATGGGTTTTTTTAATCCAATCTCACAAGTTTTTTAATCCAATCTCACAAGTCCATCCACTCATTTCCCAATGTCGAGTAATTTCTTAGAATTAATGACCAACATGTAATTGTGCATGCCGACTACTATATAAATGCATGGCTACCTCTTTCATAGGTTCTTTTTCTACAACAACCTTATCTTATTCCTCTATCAAATATTAGAAACTCTTTCGTAGTTCTTTTTATACTAATCTTCCTTTCTGGATTGGCGGTATTCCAAGCTAATACTTCCAATTCCTTTAATCATGCCTCATCTTTCTTATTTTTATCCTACACCTTTAATATTTTCTGTCTCTAGGTCGAATTATGTTTTTACAAAGGTCTCCTCCTAATTTATTTTTGTTTTTTGTTTTTTTTAATGGTTTTTATTTTGAGAGATTTATTTAAGTTTTGTTTTTTTTAAATGGTTTTTATTTTGAGAGATTTGATTCTTCTAAATTTTTTATAAAACTATAATTAAGATGAATCTATTGGTTAATATATATTATAATTAACAAGTAAAATACAAAACTTTTTTCTATTTTGTGTAGCCATTTAAATTAAAAAATATATTAAAAAACATATTGCATTGTGGTTCTTAATAACAAGTTATGAATGTGATAAATAATATGCTTAAAATATTTATGTTTGGAGGTTACAAAAATCAATTAGGCCATTGCATATGAAGTGCACTTAGTGTTTAAGGAAATGAGATCCTAATTTTAGAGGCTACCAAAATGAAATCCTATTAAGTGTTTCTTAGTGTAATAACAAGAGCAATTTGAGCAAAGTAGGATGATAATGATAATTGCATAATAACAAGAACAATTCAAGAAAAGCATAATGATAATTTCATAATAACAATAACAATTCAAGCAAAGAATAATGACAATCACCTAATAATATTATGTAAATTATTCCTTTCATGACACAATATTATGTAAATTATTCATTTCATGACTATCTCTAAGTATAACCTAGCAAAAAAATTGATAAGTGCCCCTTATAGTGCCTTGTTTGATAATATGATAATTGACTAACTTATTTAGATTGCATGATTAACCCAATACTTATGGCCATTGATTACAAAGTCGGGGTTTGTTCACACCCTAGACCGCTTGGTAGCCACTAGCTTGTTTGATCAAAATTGGTATGTTCCATTGGTTGGAACACATGTTGCTTACTCTCATTTAATCATTGGTGTCCTCCTTCCTGCCAAACTATGATTTCTAGCACTTCCATTCTAGTAACTCTACTCAACATGCATGAACCTACTCATTTAGTTCTTATAGTGGTAGGTTCTCCACTATCAAATTGTGTTGTCTCACTTCACATTTATCTCCTCAACGTCATCTCGTGTTACAATTTTCCATCACCATTTCTAATAAAGGTGAGTATTTAAGGCCAAATATTTATCTATTTATCAACCCATCTTCCGTTGAATAAAAAACTACCTTACATAGCTAAGTAGAATGTTTGATATCCCTCCTCAAGTACTTGGTTGAAGGGTCCCACTCATCCCCTTTCTTGTAAGTGAATAGGGTGGCTCCTATGTGAGAATGCAAGGTAGAAACCTCCTATATTGTACCCACCATATTGAACTTGTTATGTCCAAGTCTGAATGTTCCAATATGCTCAACTTATCCTCTCTCCTCAAAATTATTTACAGTGTACTTATTGATTTTTTCTTTGTCAAAATTTGTGGTAGAGCTCCAACAACTGAAATATCAAGTCTTGTATATTTCAATGGATTTTTTTAATCTAATATCACAAGTCCATCCACTCATTTCCCGATGTTGAGTCGTTTCTTAGAATTAATAAATGACATGTAATTGTGCATGCCAACTACTATATAAATGCATGACTACCTCTTTCATAGGTTCTTTTTCTACATCAATCTTATATTATTCCTCTATCAAATATTAGAAACTCTTTCATAGTTCTTTTTATACCAATCTTTCTTGCTTGATTGGCATCCTTGAGAATGTTTTTCTAGCTCTATCTAGGGTATTCACAACTAATACTTCCAATTCCTCATCATGCCTCATCTTTCATATTTGTATCCTACACCTTTAATATTTTGTGTCTCAACGTCGAATTATGTTTTTACAAAGGTCTCTTGATAATTTTCAAATTTCTCCTTGTTGGGTAACTATATCTTTGATTATTGTTTTCATGGCAATTGCTACAATAAATTGGAGACATACAGGTCAAATCAAGTCAAAACGTTTTGATCACAGACTCTTTCCAACCGTCACCCTCACAAATTTTTCAATGAAGATGGTATCCTAGAATATAATAGGAATCAATGGTAAGAGAAAGAAAAGGATTTTACAAAATAAGGCATGCATTGAATATCTTGATATTTTCATGCTACAAGAAACAAAGAGTTCTAGTACCTCATTAGATACCATTCTTAAAAATATCTAGAATAATGTCTAGTCCATGGCCCTAGATGCTAGAGGAGTAGTTGTAGGTCTTGTTATTCTCTAGAATCCAACAATTGTCATTTTAGATAATTTATTTGCAACTAAAAGAAGTCTAACTATACAATTTAGACTAATATGCTCCTCAGGTGCTCCTCAGGCACACATTTTATCACCAATGTTTATGGATCTCATCCTTTGGTGGAGAAATACATATTTTTGCAAAGCCTACAAAACTTAATAGGATTCATTGGGGACCAATTCTAGATTTTTGGAGGAGATTTCAACTTCATATCTTCCCTCAAGGAGAAAAAAGGAAGGATCCATTGGTTGGAACTCGATAGTATATTCTTCAACTTCTTCATACAATATCCACAACTGATTCATATTGAAAACATTAATGGACTCCACTCATGGAGTAACCAACGAGGGGGATCTCAAAAAATTGTTTGTCACCTAGTTCGATTCCTGATATCGCAATCACTTATGCTCTCATGACAAATTTTCGAAGCCAACATTTTTCCCTTGACTACTTTAAACCACTAGCCCATTTGTCTAATCTTAGATGTTCTAGACATCACCATTGAGAAGCCTTTCCAGTTTGAAAAATTATGGCTCTCACACTCAGATTTCTAGGAAAATATCAACATATGGTGAAATGAAGCAGTTGTCTCCAAAGGGACTCTTATGTACCATTCTTAGAAAAAGCTAAAAAACCTGAAGGAATGTCTTAGATATTGGAACAAAATTTTCTTTGGGAACATATTTGAGGCCCAAAAATACTTGGAATCTCAAATGAAGATATCCAACAACAAATCGTCAACTTCGTGAGATCTTATAGAGCTAAAAATCCTGTATTAAATGGCTCAAAGAAGGAGAGTGCAACAAAATATTATTCCACCAATAAATGATCCAGAGGAGACATTCCAAACACATCACTAAACTCAAGAATTCTCAAGGTAATAATCTTACCTACTACCAATATATTGAGCACAAGCTAATAATTTTTTTTAAATCTCTTTTCTTAGAGCCTTAACTAGATCACTCAATTTCCATTCATTCCATCAGTAAACATAGCTTGTGTCTGGTCACAATGGATAAGAATTTAATTCTCATGAATCCTATTAACCTTGCATAGGTTGAATATATTGTTATGGACATGCCTCCTGGAAAATTTCTTGGTCTAGATGGCTTCACCACTGATTTTTTCCATTATTTCTAGTCTACCGTTAAAAATTAGGGTTGGGCCCTAGTAGTAGAATCCCAATGAATATTCAATTTTCTCCTTTCCCTAAATGCGATCTTCCTCACTCTGATGCCTAAAGAGGATAAGGAGGATGAGCCCAACCAATTCCAACCCTATATCCCTATACAATATCATATATGAAATCATTACCAAATTCATTTCTTCTTGTCTTAAACCCCTCATGTCTCTCCTTTTTTCCCTTGAACAATCCATCTATGTGGAAGGATGTCAAATATTGGAAAACGTTATCTTAGTGCATGAAGTGGTGCATTCCTTGAAAAATTCCAAAACTTTAGGGGTGTCGATTAAACTTGATATGTCCTGAAAAGTTTTCTTTAACACCCCCGTGAGGGTTCAGTTCCACATGTATCATATCCTGGGATTTTCTTAGATCTTCCTTCCATCCAAATACCTAGTAGCCCCTCTCCTTGGTAGTGTTGATTTTCATGCCCCTTGGGAGGATTTCATCACTAAGATAGATAATGATCTATCCAGTTGGACCTTTCAAACTATGAATATTGTTGGTCAAATGATTCTCCTCAAATATGTTCTCCAGGATATTCCTCTCTATCTCTTATTGTTTTAAGGTAAATGAACCTTGCAAGAGTGTTATGAACATAAATATACATAAATAGATATTCATAACATAATAATTAATTAATTAATAATAATTATTAATAATGAAAGGACATGTCTCAAAGGACATGACTATTGATTAAGGGCACCCATGTGTGGGTATATAAACGAGCCCTCATTCTTAATTGTATATCATCTTATCTTATCTATTCATATATTCATATTTTATACATTATTCCTACATAGATTATTGTGTTATATTCCAAGTATTTTGGATAATTCTTGTGTGAGCGAACTTTGTTCGTCTCATTTGGTATCAGAGCTTCGTTTTTCTGATCCCGGCCTTTGGCCAATCTCTTTATCAAACCTTGTCTGAACAGGTTTTTGGCCAACCATACTTCATTCCGATTTTCTCTGGTTGTTCTTGATCTTTGATCAAATCAGGCTTTTAGCCACATATCTGGTCTTTGACCACAAATCAGGCCCTTAGCCACTTACATTTTTTAATTTATTAAATTGCTGCAAAAATAACACAGATTCTTGAGGAAGATTACTCCACTGCCAAGTAAAAAATTGAAGAAGTTCTGCTGCAAAACCCAAGAAAAACAAAAATCAGAAAAGTTAAAAACAATCTGCTGTTGAAAATACTGAAAATACTATATTATCAAGTCACATTCAAATCCCGTTGAAGGAAAAAGTAATCCACTGAAAATTTTAAAGCCCAGAAATTATGTTGAAGAAAAAAATCAGTCTGCTGCACATCCAAAAGAAGCATCTATTGTCGAAATTGAAAGGATCAAATTTACCAATCTATTGAAGAACAATTATTATTCATATTTCCATTAAAAAAATAATAATAAAAAGAAGGAAATATTCCGCTGCAAATTCAGAATAAAATAATAAATAAATAAGGAAAATTCAACACTGAATTTGACCGAAATTGTCGTCTGTAGAATTATTAAATAAATTGTAGTCATTAAATAAGTTGCAGAGCCATTGTCAATTCTGTACAAACATAATTTTAATTTGTACAGTTCGTACAATCATAATTGAATATTAACATATCCTTACGAAATTACCTTGCCGCTGTTAGTAGAGCCGTCCTATTGCAATCCGTATACAGTCGCCGATATTTTTTTGTTGTTCATACAGTCTGCCACCAAACCATTGACCATCGTACCATTCGCTTTATTGTCCATACTATGGTTGAAATGTTGCAACTATAAAACTGTACGGTTGAAAGATAAATTGGATTATGTACATACGATCATTGGAAAAACAAATTCCGTACAATCTGTGATTTAAATTTTTTTATGGTCGTGCTATTGTTACACATTATTTTCGTCATCCCTATGACCGTTAATGATGTAAACCTATCTGTTGCCTTTATAGGGGTCAGTGGCCTGAGTTCCTAAAGAGAGAAGGGAGAAGAACTTTTCCTGAGAAAAGAAGTTGCATTTTCCCTAGTAAAAACCTTGTAAAAGAGGAAGTTCGAAGGTTGCCTATGTATTAGGGTGCGAGAATGACTAATTCTCGTAGGTTGCACCATAGCTAGGGTGTGAACAGTTCGTAGGTTACACTATAAGCAGGGTGCGAGAATGCTTACACGTGGGAAAAATGCTCCTTTTCTCGAATCTTCTAGAAGGAGAAACTTCCATGGTGAGGTGGCATCCGAATGGTTTGGATCTTACNTGGAGAAGGGGTTCTTGAGCTTTGTTAGCTTTGGTTGGCTTGGAATTATCAGCTTGGTTGGAGTGGCTTTGAGATTTGCTTTGTCAAGATAGATTGTGAGTAGATATCATATCCATGGTCTCAGAATCCTTGGAGCAAGAAGTGTGTGGGGAATGAAGGACAGTTGGAAGGGACCTTACGACATCAAGGCCATGGTTGTAATCACTCTTTCACATTTAATATGATACAGTAATATGATTCTTTCCTATAAAGCTTGTTATGTTTTATTGTATGATTCCTTGATCACATACATAGGTTTATATTGAGTTTATGCGATTACTATCACTTTGGTTGGTTGCGTTCTTTTGCAAGTTCATCATTGTATGAGCGTTGGAACGGAGCTAGGATGGTGAT